>CACRXK020001061.1:19835-59509 GCA_902702795.2 Paramuricea clavata | reverse complement strand
TATTTTTTGGGTTAGAATTTTTATCTATAAGGGCACTTTCGCCCCGCCCTGCCCCCCTTACTAAAGGGCAAGGGAGGCGATGCCCCCTTGCGCCCCCCTTTTCCAGCGTCCCTGGTCGTGTACTTCTTCACTGCCATTGGCTCCGAAGACATTCCATTTTTCCATTGTTCATTTGTACTTTGTCTTAGTTTCGCTTCAACTTCTGGAGTCACGTTACATACCAACTGTGCTGGACAGATGCAGTTGATACAGAAAATCTGAATCTCAAAAGTTCTCAATAGCTTTACGAAACGGAAATTATATAAACAAGGCCGCCGGACAACTCAGTTCAGGGTGCCCCCCTTGGAAGCTCGATTGCCTGGGTGCCCCCGGCTCTTACCGGGTAGAGCTCATAGGAGTTACGCCACTGCCCCCTCTCCCGTACGCTTATGACTACAGCGACAAATTCCAGTCAAATGTCAGTAGGGAAAATTTTTTAAAACGCTGTAACTCGCGCCTTGAATGGCTTGTCAATGACCAAAGAACGTGAAATTTTCGGTATAGACTAATTTGAGCATGAGGATTTCAATTCTGGCCTTTCTGGGTCCTATTCCTGCCAAATATGAAGTTAAAAATAGATAACGACAACTCAGATGGGAGAATAGTCTTGATATCGAAGGAACTAGACTCAGTTCCGAAATATCACATACTCGAACCGACCTGACCCGCGTAGCTCAGTTGGCAGAGCATAGTTGGGCTAGTCGTAGGTTCGATTCCCACCGTGGCCAGGCATATTTTTCAAGCTTGCCCGGTGTGGATATACATTCAGAGTAAGGCTCGTTTCAGACCATGTTCAGACGGCGTACTTCTCATGTGCCGAACTTAATTGATGAATTAGGTACGGCAGAAGAGCGACGTATGAATCAATTAAGTACGGCAGAATTTGGAGCGGCAAAAGTTCGACACAAGTTCGGCAGAACTTGTCGCATTATGCGACGTTGGAGCGACGTTGATTCATACGCCGCTCCACTCATGTGCCAAACTTAACTCAACTTTAGTCTAAAAATAAACTTATTTATTTTGAATTTTATTGAGGTTTCGCTGGCGAATGCGCCCTAACCTTGTCAATAACATAGTATTTGGTACGCCGTTTGAATCACTGCCGTTCTTGTGTCGCATCTAATACAATTAAGTTCGGCACATGAAGAGTACGCCGTCTGAAACGGGCCTAACATCACAAGCATCATATTCACCTTAGGCTTAATAGTACATAACATCAACAAGAAAAAATCATACATTTTCTATCTGAATAATTTTGTTGTCAAATTTGTGAGATCAGTTGTGGACCATTGTGAGCGAGATTTGTAGTTTTTGCTAGTACTCTTATCTCTTAAATTCTCCAGACCTGATTAGAAAATGAACAGCAAACCAATGATTACATTTTACATACCATGAAATCATGAATAAAATCGGGTATATAAAAATAAAAAATAAAATGAATAAAATAGCCCAAACCGAGTACGTCGGCAACATAAAAAAACTTCATAAAGTTTATATAGTATAATACTACGCATGTTCGTTGATTTGGCATTAACATTGCTGCTAGTAGTCAAAATTTGATCTGAATTGATATAAAGCACAGCCGGCAATTTCAGTTTTGTGAATATAAACGTTCGTTAATTCCGCACGGTAAATACTATTTATCCAGTCTCCTTCGGAGATCAGTTGCCATGGCCCCAAAATGCTTTGCTGTCGTGATTGGATGTTTTTACTAGTTTTTACGGTTGGCGCGACAATTCAAAGATACAAACGAGGATTGAAATACAAATTTATATTGAAGTTTATATACAAAATATTGACTTTGATAGCTTAAATAGCGTTTTACACCTTGCCGGAGTACTGGTTCAGTGATATGGATAAACAAATGTGGAAATTTAGTTGTCGCGTAATTAAATAATCATTTGATTTGATCAAGTTATTGTGCAGCAAGAAATGATCTCTGGTTCAGATGTTTCTGGTGATTCCATTGAGGTAAGTTTTATATTTCAGTTTCGATATTTAGTCAAATACATTTTAATAAAAGCTCTTGACAACAGAAAAATGCATTGGTGTTATTTAAATGCCATGTGTAAAAACCTAGAAATACCCAGGGGACACTCTGTATAAAATTATAAAAATAGCACCAAAATAATGGGAAATTCTATATTTTACTATGGTCTATGTAAATGTTACATTTTACTGTACCTGAGTAATTTAAAAACATGCTATAAAATATTCATGTGTTACTCCAGATGGTACAATAAACTGTCTAAACTGTTAAGTACCCTTTTATACTTTGACAGACCTGACTACTTGCTGAATTGATGTAAATGCTACAGGTCTTAAAATATTGGTCGGTCATGGACATAGTCCAACCCATTAGTGAAATTGTCCAATGTAAAGAGGAAACCACCGTACATTCTGTCCGACCTATGTGAAACTGAGATTTATTGTTTGTCCGACCCGAGTGTATTATTTGGTGTCGAACTGTAGCTTTGTCCAACGCAAATCAAAATGTACCCTAGTCCAGGACTAGATCGAGGCTCATATGTTAAATGGAGAAGCAGAGTAGTGTATAAAAAGTGAACTGGAAATGTATTGTTTTAATGTAATCGAGGACCGGGCAGCGAGCGAAGTGGTGAAGTGGAAAACAGGCTTAAGTTGTTGAACTCTTACTGCTGTTCTTGGCAAGCAAGTTAATTTAATTTTGGCTTGGAAATAAGTATGAATGACACAAATTATTTAATATCTTCACAACAATCAACATTTACTGTTCAGAATTAATACATTGTGCTGATATTAATTTGTGTCATTCAGAATTTCAGACTTATTTCCGAGACAAACTGAACTGAAGGTCATCGGACATCATCATACATATGTCCGACTCAAAAACATCGCACATTTTGTCAGACGGCCAGGCTGTAAAAGATATTTTAAGGCCTGTACGTGCTATCAAATTACAGCTCTCGTATGTGATCAAAATTTGCTCTAATATGTGATCAATTATTGAATTGCACTCCATAAAATTAATACATTCTATATAGTACTAATTATTATTTTACTCGTCAAAGGAAATTATGGTGTCAATCTGCCCATGTGTCTAGTTAATTGCGCCCTTCTTTATTATTTTACTATCTAACGCCAGATGATTTTACTCTTCACGGGAGACTGTTGGTGCTCATTGGGTTAAATACTTCCATTTTGTCTTGGGGATGGTAAAATGTAAACTTATAATGCCTAATGTCACTTGTAAAAATGCACAGGTTGTTGTGGGTTACTGGTTTTATTTTACATTATGTTTACTCTGTTATCACAATTATTGTCGAACCTTACCAAATATTGAGATCATACTACTGACATAATTTTAATTACACAATAAGACAGATGCGGATTGATAGGGATGAAAATACAAGCAGAACTTCAACATATTACCATCAATGATCATTCTGTGTATATTCCAACCTTTTAGAGTTGACAGCGGGAAAAGTAACATAAATGGTTAAATAAACTCATAGTGGATGGCATGCTATGTGACTTACAGTAATCCATTAATTTTATTAATGCTGTATATCCAAAGTTGAGCTTTCACATTTTGATATGTACTGTATACCAAATTCAGGCCTCGAATTTCCCTGAAATCAATCGACGGCAATGGCGTTAAAAATTGCCGTGGAACGTAACAGCTGTCTACGGCAATTTTGGCAGTTTCCACGGTATTTTTCAAATTACTGTAATAAAACTTTAATTTTATTGTTACTTTGGATTTTTGAAAAGCTAGAAACATGTCTACGTATTTCTTTAGTGTTTTTTTTTCGAAAAAACTGAGACTAAAATAGTGATTCACTCATGATTTGATCAACATCTGAATTCAAGTATCAAAGTAGTAATGCACAGTGAATAGTATAAAAATTGCACTATAGTCTATACTGCAAAAAATTGCCGTCGTTGCCGCAATGATCCACGGAATTTTGTTCTCCCTCTACAGCAATTGCCGCGATAAAATTCGAGCCCTGATACCAATGAATAACTTCAATCTTTTGTGACTTACTTGAAATGATTGGGGGATCCAGGGATGTCAATTTTTAAATGTCCAATAGTGTTAACATGAATTGTTCTGTTCAGAATTATGAGGTGTTGAATCTGTTGGGTCGTGGAGGATTTGCGTGTGTTTACAGAGCAAGATGTATTTCATTATCACAGGGCGAAGTTGCCATCAAGATGGTAAAATATTATTTGCTTATAGTTATAATAAAAAGAAGTTCACTAGTATTTTGAACAGGGTGGAATTTTTAATGTAACTTAAGTGTTATACCTCTATGACTAAATTATAATAAGTTAAATACAAATATACAATTGTCAATTGTGTACGGTATTTATAAAGGAACTTCAAGATGACTGTGGTCAGTTATTTTGCAAAAAGAAATTTTTCCCTGCATGAACATGGTTTATATTTTGTAGATTGACAAGAAGCATATGAAAGACAGTGGGTTGGTAAAAAGAGTGAAAAATGAAGTTGAGATTCACTGTCAACTAAAACATCCTTCAATACTAGAGGTACGATATCATTTTAAAATGAATGTCTTATTCCAGTGTGAATCTTGTTAATATAGAAAAAAGATACGTTTTTGTGTTATTCTAGGATCTGTCACTCATTTCGTCATTTGAATGTTTATATAAGAATATTCAGTCACCAAATATTCTTTTTTCTAGCTGCTCAGTTATTTTGAAGACTCGAATTACGTGTATTTGGTTGTTGAACTTTGTCACAATGGTGAGGTGAACAGATTTATGAAGAATACTGGAAAGCCATTCTCTGAATCACAAGGTAACAATTTCATTTACAATATTGTAGAGTGAAGTATTACAGCCAAGCAGCTAAACAACTAAGTCTTTTAGAAAATATACGATGATCACTGAAGTATTAATTTATATAGACTGATTTTACATGCCAATATGCAATTTATTATTTAGCACGTAAGATCATGTCGCAAGTAGTAACTGGGTTGTTGTACCTTCATTCTCATGGCATCTTGCATCGAGATCTAACATTGGCCAACTTGTTGCTCACACAGGACATGAATGTCGTAAGTACTGTACACACTGTAACTCTGTAAGTCTTATTATAATATAGCATTTGTAAATTCTGAACGCTGAGTGGCTAAGAGCCGTGTTGATATAACTCGATGTCAACACGGGAAATTTTCCGCCACTTGTAAACACGGAAATTTTTCTTACCTTCGGGCTTTTGACATTGCTATATTATAAAAAATATATAAAACATTTTTTCCGTATTGATATATAGTTATATCAACACTCGTGGAAGTTGGGAAAACTCGAAATTGTATGAAAACACTCCGCCCTTCGGTCGTCGTGTTTCCATATAATTTCTCGTTTTCCCAATTCCACTCGTGTTGATATAACTGTATATCAACACGGAAAATGTTTTATATTTGTTAAATGTTAAATGTAAAATGCCAATGGTTATGTAGTTAGTAGTTACTTATTTGTTTAGTCAAATTGAGATGTAAAACAGGTGGTTTGTCTTTTAGAACCAGCTCATGAATTTAAACTACTGTATATATTGTTATATAGAAAATTGCAGATTTTGGTTTGGCCACCCAACTTCGAATGCCAAATGAGAAGCACTATACCATGTGTGGAACGCCAAATTTTATTTCTCCGTAAGTTGAGTCATTTTTGCCGGTTAAATTTTTCTGCCACAGGTAGTAGACGCACATTGTACAGTATAGAGAAGAATTCATTTCTTATTTCAGTCGGCTGGACACTCTACAGTATATGTCACTATAGACTATAGTCTATAGAGTCTGCGTCGCAGGTCAGTTGCCACCGAACACTTCGGAACAAATTACAATTTTTGGTCGGACATTTTTATCCAGTTATTGGAGAGGTTCAGATTTGATTTCACTACCGCTACCTCTCATAGGCTTAATACGCATTTGATTGGTTAATCGGATAGAATAAAATGCTTCTGATTGGTTAATAGTGTATTGGTAGCGGGAGTGGACTCGCTAATATACCATTATACCGTTAAGGCCTGATCCATGACGGCGAAATTCTTCGCAAGAAATTGCGTGTGCGAAATATGGATGATTGCACAAAGGCAATTCTATTGAGTTTTCCCACTTTTTCGCATGCAGTGAGTAAAACTGACTTCTATTCGCTATTTTATCTTTACAGTATACTGCGTATGCACTTGATTAATTTCGCGCGCAATTTTTCCCATTTCGCGAGAAATTGTGTCTGCGAAATACGGATGGTTGCACATGAGCGATTCTATTAGCCATTTCCCAATCGAACAGAGGGCTGGGTCTAGTTGATGTTTGGAGGGACAACAATTAGTTATAGTCAGCGAGCTAAATATATATTAAAATATACCTTATTATAATTGTTGTGTTTCAGGCTGCACAAATAACTTTAGGAATGTTGGAAAACTACTTAGGTGCCATTATTCGGCATATTTTTTATTTTTTGTCCCTCCAAACAAGCGACTAGACCCAGTCCTCTGCTCGATTGGGAAATGGCTGATTGAATTGTCCCACTTTTTCCACCTTCGCAGTTAGTAGAACTGACTTTTACAGAGTTTTACTCGAGATTAATCTATATATTAATAATAGACAATTTATATTCTAACCTTTTTTTATATAGTTTTGTACATATTATACAGTGTATATTATTATTGTATACAATTCTATTTTACAGCTGTAAATCCATTGTATTTTTTAACTAAAGATGGATAATCTATTAAAGATTATTATTCATTTCGCGCGAAATGTTTTGCATTTCGCCGCCGAAAAAAGCGCCCGTTGAATCAGGTCTTAACAATTTGAAATCATGTTGGAAATTATCAGTTATGTCAACTTTACTCGGTCGACTGACATTATGACGTCATTGTAAAATCGGTATCGAATAGATTGTTTCATGAATCGATCCTACATGTACATATATTTGTTTCCTACAGAGAAGTAGCAACACGTGGTCCACATGGTATGGAATCAGATGTATGGTCTGTTGGATGTATGTTGTACACAATGCTAGTGGGAAAGCCTCCTTTTGAAGTAAGGCATGCATGTTAAGCCAGTTTTGTACAAGGCGAATTTGTTCGCGCGAAGCGTCTTTTACAGTCAATTTCAGCTGACTTTTCATCGTAAGATTCCGAACTTCGTTCCGAACTTCGCAAATTCGTTGCCAAGTTCAAAAGTTCATAATGAAATTCACAAACAGGTTTGTAAACTGGGCATTTGATTGGCTGGTTTGATTTAATAGCCAATCAGAGGCTTTGTTTACAAACCTGTTTGTGAATTCATTATGAACTTTTGAACTTGGCAACGAATTTGCGAAGTTCGGAACGAAGTTCGGAATCTTACGATGAAAAGTCAGCTGAAATTGACTGTAACTCTTTTTCCTTTGTCGACATCGCTTATCGCGTTAGCAAAAGCGATGCCGACAAAGGAAAAAGTCACTTTGCGCGAACAAATTCACCCAGTAGAAAACCGGCTTTATATTCTCAGAATTATTCGTTTCAGTTTTCGTATTATGTATGGTACATGTACAATCTTTAGTCAATGTTAGTCATGTTGAATGTTTGAAACTTTTACTGATTTAAAACATGTTTTTCATGCAGACGGAAGCTGTGAAAAGAACTCTGAACAAGGTAGTACTTGGCGACTACAACATTCCAGAGTAAGTTACAATCATTATGTTTTTCAATTTCTAAAATCGTTGTAATATTTAATTTTCTGAAAGATTTATTCATTTCTCATTATATTCTGAATCATTAACGTCATTATACACGGCAATTTTCCACCTTAGAATTGAAAATGTCAACACACTGTATGTCATGATAATTATATAAATACAGCATCAATTATAGTTATAAGTGGTGAACCAGCCTTTAGTTGTCAAGTAGCTGAATCACTGCGTAACAAGGCAGCAGTATTGTACAATCAGGCCTCGATAAAGTTAGGACCATGCACTGGGACCAAAGGTCGCAGGCATCAGAAATGAAACAATTTTTGCACATTTTCTAAAACTTTTAGAAACAGAAGATCAATACAAAATATTTTATCATTTTGTAATTCTTGTTTTATTTAATGTGTATTATGAATTTTACCATAATTTCTTAATCATGTGTATATTTTTCAGTCACATCTCAACTGAAGCTCGCGATTTGATTTTCAAGTTACTGAAAAAGGTATTTTCCAAATTTTAAGATCTGTTTATCTGATGCGTTTACGGCAGCCCGCAGAATATTGGTCAATTTCATTATAGTCCTATGTAGAAGACTGCCTCGTCCCTTCAGTTTCGAATAGAGATTAGTGCATGGGAGAACAATGGCGCGCGAGGCTAATGGGAATGCGATAAAACGTGAAGTGACCCGGAAATCGCGAATTCAAATCTAGATGGCGTCCGTTGTAATGGCGGACGTTGACGAGGATAATGCAAATAGGGAGGATTTTTCAAGGCCGTTACGCATTTTTGGCAAATAAAGTTATGCCCCAGTGCGTCCAACATAAGCTGGGTTTTTTTAAAGTAGTGGATTAGCACAGCATTTTCGTATGGCTCATAAGAAACAGGTGACAGTCCAAGATCTCTCAGATTCTTATTCTACCATGAAGCGTATGTATGGCGAGGAAACGTTAAAGTATATTTCCTATTTATTGATGAAGAGTACGAAGGTATGTTCATTTACATTTCACATATTTTACGATAAAAATGTATCAAATGTCGCAATTTAATATATGTGCATATTTAAAAATATCAATCTTAAATTATTTAAGTTAATAGCTTCGTACGCTGATCAAAATAATCCCTGTGGAAGCTCGGGTAAAATATTGTTAAATTAATCTCTATTAATCAATCTTTTTTAGCATTTGCACTATGTGCCAGTGGCAAGGAGGATGTCATCTTGAATATATTGTTTTAACCAAATTGTGTTTGCACCCCTTACAAACTTACCTATATCTTTTAAAACTAAAAGGCTCCTGAACCACAGTTGTTTAACGTATTTTGCCGTATAGCAAATAACAGTTGAGCATGTTTTGAAATGTTATTCTTAAAATCCTGATCCCGCCTCATAGCTGCAATGCCAAGTGATGTAGCCTCAACTAATACATTTTCAAATGAAACAAGATGAAATGAATATTTATTAAATTACAGAGTGTGATACAAATTTAATTATGATATAAATTATCTATTGTCTGAATATTACGAAAAGTTTGTAGGATGTACAAAAAAAATACTCCACAATGTACAGACATCTGCCATCATAATCATATCTTCAAGGTTGTAAAAGTAATATCGCAGAGATATGTAAAAAATATACTTTCATTGTTAACTCAGAGGGAAAGAAGTATTCGTTTGTGTGATAGTGGGATGGATTTATTTGGGGGAGGGGAGCTGTGCGAAATCCTTGCCATTTCAAGTATAAAAAAAAGTAAAGTATTGGGTCTTTGTGACCTTATAGGCAACTTTGTTTTCAAAAAAATTTTGACATGCTTGGCTCCTTGAGCCTGTCTGGGGTCCATAGTGATGATGCATCCTAATTGTTGGTTTAGCAACCCTCGTGCCACATCAAGTTATGTGCATGAGGTAAAGTAGGTTGTTTCAACTATTAATCCCACTTGCAATTGTTACCTACATCCCATATGAAATTCTGGTTTCCAATTCAGGGATGGATTAACGAATGAAGTTTTTTAGGATTTTTCACCATTGTGTAATGGATTTTCAAATTAATCGCGTACCGCGCACTGATGCCCGTTCTGATTTACGTGATGTTTTTATGTATTTGTAGAATCCGGGTGATAGACTGCCTTTGTCGGGTGAGTGAGCAGAAAATGGCCATCTCTATTGTGATGTTCTTTTGGAGATTTGGACGATATATAGTGCATTCTCTATTTCCTGTTACTGAATATGTAATGAATTTTGTTTAGGTATTTTGGATCACCCTTTTATACTTGGCAAACGAAATTTAGAAAAGACAACCAGTTCAGAATCACTGAAATCTCAATTCAACACTGGAAAAGTATGAATGCAAAATTTTCATTTAGAAATTGAAAAGCTCATTATTTTGTTAAATTAACTGTTTTTATAAATGATATTCAATTGACAAGTTAGCTCCCTTTTACCATTCACTTTTTGTGATTTTAGAAAAAATATGACAGTTATATTGATAGTGGTAACAGTACAATGGCGACGACGACGATATTGACTGGTATTACCAACCCTTACCAATCAAAAGGAAGTCTTCATTTAAATACTAAACCTGTGGATATATTACCTCGTGCTAAAAGTGAGGACGACTGGCCAAGACGGAACCCGTTTCATCCCTCATCGCCCCCTGTCAGGGAACGATCCAGGTAATCATTCCTATTAGAGTAATTATTGTAACTATGTAGTAGATTTTAGACTAATTTCTATTATTTTATTTTATATCAGCTTATTGTAATTTAATATAGAGGCTCAGGTCCTTTTTGAAAACCACTGTAAAATGAAAAAGTTTCCTGATTAAATATTATTACTACTACTGCCATGCATGTTTATATTCACCATTTGCGTGCTCACCCGCCATATAGCTAAAATTGTTTGGGGAAGAGGAAGATCCTGAACAGAGGAATGGAAAAAAGCTTCACAGCTGAATTTTACCTTTCTGTGTTCAATTGTCAATCTTTGTTCTTTATTCCTCCCCCTTTATCCATTGTAGGTTGGGGCAAAAATTCGCCTTTTCCAATTCAATGTGAATTGGGAGAAAAATAACCTCACGGCTTACTACACCTATCGTATATCCTTGGTAATGGTGATTAACCGAATGTTAAAGTACAGTAAAAAGGGTAAACTGTGTACATTTACGTTTAAATGGTTTGCTTTTTAGCCATAATCACTACTCCACCACATCTGGTCAGTTCTCATATGACGGTGAAACGGCAGCTCCCACGTACAAACAACCTCTACATTCCACAACTTGGCTTGGTGATATTTCTGAAAAATTTAAGAAGCAAAACAGATCAGCAGAGAATAAGTATGTTTACGCAATGCTGGCTTTAACTCCTGTAGTTTTTCTTAACATACATATATATAGCATTTTGCCCAAAAGTTGGAAAAGAGCTTGGTATTCATATTGGCAATAAATTCTTTAAATAATATTATAACGAATATATTCTACATGTGGACTATTCTGTTTGGTAATCATTGCATCCATTTCTATTTTTACAAGGAAAGTACCATCATATTGTCACTCGTCAATGTCTACATCGAATCAGCAATACACATCATTGGACCAAGGAAGAGTGACCTCGTGTTCCAATGGAACTTGGTCAAAAACTTCCCCTTCAAGGAAACACAATCCTGGATCTAGTAACAACAGTTTATCAGGAGGGAGTAAACATTGGGACAGTCCACGCAAAGGGTATAATGACCATCATAACTGCGGTTATAATCATGAAACTGAAAAACAACGACATGAAAATAACCATTCAAGATCAAGTTATGCAGAAACAATGTCTAATCATAGCAATCATGTCGACAGATCGCGTGATAGTTGCAGTCGTCGGCTCAGTAATCAGCACGAGGCGAAGCAGAGGAAAATGAAATCTATCAGTGATATTGTCGAGCCATTGAATGCACAACGTTTAAAACCTATCAGACAAAAAACAAGAAATGCTGTTGTTAGTATAACTGAATCCAACGAAGTTTGTTTAGAATTTTTTCAGCAAAGAGAGAAGCAAGATTATGTGATTGAAGTGATACGAATATCCAGTAATGGAATGAAGATTGCAACGTATATTCCAAATGGCAAGAAAGGTGTTTTATTAACATCAGAACCTCCTCCGTCATCTTCTCATTCGACGTCTACAGCAACATATCTTTACTGTTCACTGCCTTTCAAATATTGGAAGAAATATCAGTATGCAGCGCGGTTTGTTGATCTAGTTCGCAAAAAGACACCAAAGATTACATTATATACAAAGCTTGCGAAATGTATGCTCATGGAAAACTCGCCCAATGCTGATTTTGAAGCTTGCTTTTATGATGGTAAGATTTGTGCTTTAACCCATTAAGCTGCATTGCGCCCTACTTTATTATTTTGCTCTGTCTAACGGCAGATTATATTTATTTTGCTCTGTCTAACGCCAGAAGATTTTACTCGTCAAGGGGAGAGAGCTGGCACCAAATGGGTTATTATAGCTAATGTAATATATATATATATATATATATATATATATATATATATATATATATATATATATATATATATATATATATATATATATATATATATATATATATATATATATATATATAATATTTAATATTTATTATGCGCAAATTAACATGTTATAGTATATGATCAAATGCGCAATATATATATATATATATATATATATATATATATATATATATATATATATATATATATATATATATATATATATATATATATATATATATATATGTCAGTATATACTGTGTCTCAATAGTCAATACACTTTCCGGAAAGTACGTCACAATATACCTCAACGTTGTTGAAGACTTCTCTTGGACAGTGACAGTGCTTGATGGGGTTGACGTTGACGCCAACAATACACTATAGTCACTATTCTGAACACCCTCATCCCTTTTAGGATTTAGTTCCTACTTCCTTCAGCTTTCATTTCTCAACCTCTGCCTGCCAAGCCATTTTTCTATTACTGGATATCTCCATGCTAACTTAACTGGATCTGAGTCTTTCTCCATTGAATTCAATTTGTCAGCCCGTATGTCGTCATTTAATTATTCATACAGTACGTCTATCTACGGCTGTAGTAAATAAAGCTGGTATAGTATATTTCACTTTTTCATGACGTCTCGAAAATGGGTAAAGCTAGTTTTAAAGAATCGATTTACCTATCTACGGTATCAATACACACAATTAATGACTCAGACCTACAGTACATGTTTGAGTAAATTTAGAATTGGCAAATGCTACAGAAAGATTTACTTGCAAGATTCAATAGTGCTCAATTCCCTTATACATTATATTTTTTTCCTCTAGGAGCTAAGATTCACCAGTCTCGGGAATGCACTCGAATAATTGATCCCAGTGGTGTGTCGTATACATTGGAATCAATGGGAGGGAAGGATGGTATTCCTAATGATATGAGATGTTCAGTTGAACATTTGCACTCTGCTTATGAACAATGTCTACATCTAGAACGTGTGTTGACTACAGCAGAAGAAGAGTGTCAGGGAGCGCAGTTCTTTCCGATCATTGTTTGTAGACGGCCATTGTCTTCAAAAACAACTTCTGCCCATCCTCCTTCACAACGCCATGCCAATAGGTAGGTAAATGGTTCATGCCTAAATCTACTGTAAGATTTAATACTTGAAGTTGTCTTGTCCAGTATGAGCTGCTATTGGGCTCGTGCAAATGACGTCATTTCAATGACGTCATAACACGTATTTGTTGACTCCCGCCATTTTGGGTGGCAAATTAAAAATAGTTCATTAATAATAACAGCAAAACGGTGGCTGTTGCTTTTTTTTTACCTCTTTGAAGAGTTACACTGGTCCACAGCTGTGTAATAGTGAGTTGAATAAAGTAGTTTTACCACCCAAAATGGCGGATTATTTTTGGTGATATGTCATACTGCAAGACCTGAATATTTTTGCCTGTCTGAATATTCCAAGACATACACACAACGCAATCTGGAACTCCGCAGAGAGTTGTAGAACTTTACAGTTGATTTCACTAAACGTTGGCCACGCCAATTGCGAGGTTGGTTGCGAATTTGGGAACTATAAACACGAGATCATCAAGTTGATTGGAAACTGGCCAAAAAAACTAAATTTATTGTATTAAACTTATTATAATTTTAAACCTGAAATTATTATTATTATGATATTATTTATTATTAAATTAATAAATTATTATTAATAAGTTTAATACAATAAGTTTAGTTTTTAAAATTTACCGCCAAAATCGTTTGCAATTGCGAACTTGCTTCGGAATTTCATCACGAATTTCGATAATTTATGCGCGAAACTTCCGAATTTGATTGGCCGGTTTCCAATCAACTTGATGATCTCGTGTTTATAGTTCCCAAATTCCCAACCAACCTCACAACTGGCGCGGCCAAAGTTTCGTGAAATCAACTGTAATTGTAAACAGTATAAACCTGCAGGTCCTGCATGTATTTTCTAATTCAATTTTTTTAGAATTATAAAATTACTTTTTGTATATGTGTAAATTTTAATCCAATGTTGTTCTTTAGTTATTCTTCACCAAACGGTCCAAGTACGCCTACTACGTTGGCAACATCACCGAGTACTGTCACACAATTATCTACGATGAAATCTTTTAATGGACAGATTGGGATTACCCAAGATTTTAGCACAATGTCGATATCGAAGTCCAGCCCTGTCATGTCGCATAACACAGGTGATAAATAATTATTTTTAGACTACATATAGTGTAAATCATGTTCTTGGCTCCAATTAATGGTGGTATTTACTTCTGCCCTACTGGATTGTGATTTCCATGCAGTGCGACCTATCGCTCTCCCTACTCTATTTAATTGAAATGCAGAAAATGAAGATGAGAAGCTTAAATATTTTTACAGTGTACATGTATTCCCTAAATTTGTCACTTCCCATGCAATGCGTTTTGTTTCAATCACGAATATGAACACCTTTAGGAAGTAAATTGTCGCCCAAACAGAAGAACAGATCGACAGTGAATTACTTATCTTTGCAATCGAAAAGGAAAACATCAGAACCCGATGCTAAAGTCATCAAAAGCGTTTTCGTAGTTGATGTTGGTTGGTCTTCGCAGGTGAATACGTCAAAATAAATACATATGTTTACTTTAGTACGATCTCAGTTAAAATTTAACTATCTGTATGCCAGTATTATGCCTTTATAACTTGGCATATTTTTGGTAGTAAGGAAATCATGTTATTGATACATGCAATTTGAATACTGCAATTGCGGATATAGGCTATAGCTGTTTTTTATGCTTGTCCGGCAGGTAACTTATAATATTATACCTCACAATGAGATTGTCCAATCAGAGAACTAAATTTGTACCACATGACCATGGTATTTTTCAGCGAATACTATGACCTAGGCAATTTGAACCCTGGGTGTTTTACCCGGGGCCATGGTATTCGACTTCGAATACCACGCTTGAGCGGGAAATTCGACTTTTTTAAATGTAAAGTTATCAAAAGTTGTGTTTTGAAATTAAAAGTTAATTGAATGGTATTTGCTTTCTACTTATTTTTGAAAGATTCGGTATAATATACCATTTATAGACCTTTCACTCGGGGTATTCCACAAAAAATTACCCTGCGGGATGAAATATTCCTCGGGCTTCGCCCTCGGAATATTTCATCCCTCAGGGTAATTTTTTGTGGAATACCCCTCGTTTCAGGTCTATAACTGATAATAGTTAATGTTGTATAATCCTGCCATGATATTTTATAAACAGGATTTTATAGAACTGGAAAATTTGTTAGACAGTCGTGAGTCGTATTTTAGAAATTAAAACAATTCAATTATTTCAAATTATATCTCTTCAGCTTTCAAATGGTGAAATATGGATGCAATATAATGATGGTTCTCAGCTCATTGTCAATCCTGAAGCTGGTCTCGTGAAATATACGGATAAATATGGTGCAATAACAAAGTAAGATATCGCGTTATAAAGCTCGTTACGCACGCGCAAGATTTCATACACGGCATGCAAGTTTTCCTGACTAGTACATGCACTTGTTCAAAAGCTATAGCGTGCTACGTTACAGTACAGGTTTTGCTCGTCTGTCGTCTGTATGGGTCAACAACGAAAATTTGCCAAAAATCAACAAAACCAAAACTTGCCATAGAAAATACGTACACACGTGCCTTTAGCGAATGGAATTTGCCATAAATATTATGAAAACTTGCCCTTCTGATACCGGCTACCTTAACGCATTGTTCTTTTTGACGTCTCACTTTATAAATTGATTCGACAAGATAATTCTATGTTCATATTACGTAAAACCACATGCACTTTATCAGGGCCGCCGAGAGGTTGTGCGAGTCAGGGGAAAAACTTTCCCAGGGGCCGCTATGACGTCATAATTGTAAAGCGGGAGAAGCGGTGTCCGGCACTAATGCAGTTATAGGATTTATATTCTCCTTTAAAGCAATCTTGAGGGGCGTCCTATGACGAGCATGTACTTTATATTGACATTTTAATGTTTGGTTTTGATCAGGTATATGGTCTCGTGTTGTCCAGGAGGGCGGGGAGGGATTGTACTCTAGGATTATGGTTCTTGCGGAAATATGACGTAACTATCGTATAGATTATGTCGGATCTCACTATTTCAATTGGGTAAATACTAGGGGCGCTTTCCATTAACACGGTCAGAACGGTGAAATTGTTGAATGAAACACAAAACATTTGGGCTTTGGACCTATCTGACCGGAAAATTTAAATAACATTAGAATGAGGTCCATTTTCGCTAGATATTTGAGAAACATAGACCAAATCTTTCCATTGATACAGAGAAAAGAATTTGGGTCTGACCGGTCAGGCCATCAAATGGAAAGCTTCCTAGTATCATCAGTCTTTTTCGCTAATTACAGTATATGTGTACTATGTGAGTTCAAATTCAGCTTGAATCAAATTCTTGTTGACATTGCAATGTTCGAAATTACTTGAGAATAATTATTTCATATGTTGTTGAAAATTTATTGACTGCGTGCCACATCGTGAATATAACCATCAAAAATGAACGGACTATATGCAGTATAAATTACTGTAACTTCGTCGCTTTATTTCCTCAATAGTAACGATTTTTTATATAAAAAAAATTCATGCCATGTATTGTTACTTGCGCTGTCTTCGTTCGGTAACTCATTGAGGATGATAAATTACACAATGCAGATGAATTAGTAATGATTTGTTCACTGATTGATTGGACGATTAGTGTAGACGAATGTTATGCACGTCTGACAATATGTCGTTATTCGATCACTTTAAATGGTTTTCACAGATCTTAATAAAATATGTATCATTTTAGAACAGGCGTTTCAATCTGATATAGCTACATTTGTATTGACAGCTTTCAAAATCCGAACATCAATTATTTGGTTTCATTTTATACCCCATCTGATTGCGGCTGTTTAATACACAGGCCGCGAGTGTATATAAAAAAAAGATAATCCATGCAATACAAAGATAATCCAACTTTTACATGCAATCGCGCGTTAATTATTGAGTAAGCTGTGTAGATTCTTTTCAATAAAAGTCCTTAGCTATCACTATCAGGTGGCAAGAAAAACATGATGCGAATAAAAATTGTTGCATGGTCGAAATCACACTTTTTTCATCTCGGACTCTGGTCTCTGTGCATAAATGTTCTTGGGTTAACTATATCTTTGACATTTTTGCATCCCAAAAATCAAGATTTCTGCAAACTTCCAGACAGTTCATAAACTGATGTTTCAGTCACGGAATTTTCCGCGTAAAACGTCTGCGCATGCGTCAAGCTTACCGAAATGTGTCTTGCGAACGTGGTGTCAAGTGTTCCGAAGGTTGTCGAACACTCAAAATGGAAGCGACCTGGAGCAACTTCGATGTGTTGCCTTTTCTGTGAAAATGCAAGCGGAATAATGAATGTGACAACCTAAAAGCTATAAATAATTACAGTCTATATGTCTACATGTGCAAGGGGTAGTATTATGCAAGAAAAATTAATGAACCAAAGGTGACTGTCGATAAATTTATTGTATAAAACGTTCTTTAACTGAACCATACAAAGTGATCCACCTTTTTCTCATTTTACATAGCATGTATAAATTTTGCGTTGACTACATTTAAGCAATTAAGGGTAATAATTTACTCCACAATTTAATCGTGTGCGAATACTTAACTATTTGATAGTTTTCTTACTTTTCAAGAAATGTTCACACACTTCCCGGTCTAAAACGATAATTTTTAATTTAAATTCTGTTCAGTCTTTTTAGATTTTAAATGTTAGAAAACTTTTTATTGATGTCTAAACTACGCGTCTAGTGTATTTTTTTTGTTTGTTTCACTTACCTTAAATAATTAAATAGCCATGTTTTTGTTGACAATTTGGCATTTAAATTCCTCTCCATTTTTTTCTATTGCACGCGCACGCGCGGACGTTTTCCCGCGGTGTTTCATTTAATACTTTCTACAATATTTTATTGTGTTTAATTTGTGGTTTCTCCATCAATTTATTATTGTATGTTTTTTTCAGATTCGCGAAGAAAGACAGGATACCAGACAACATAAAAACTAAACTTGCACGTTTGCCTGATATAATTGAATTATTTATCTCTGCCCCAGAAATGCACTGAAAATTAACTTCTCACGGAAATGTATATAACTGAAAATAACCCTAGTCTAATATTTGTATAATTATTAGGTAGATATTTTCATCTAATTTTTACATTTTGTAAAATTGTATTTTATATGTAGCTTTTAATTATATATATATATTTTGTAATTACTAATGTACATTGTAAGTTGTAACTCGTAACGTCTTGCATTTTCAAAAGATGTTTGTATCCCTATTGTATGTAACTGAATTTGCGGTTAAAGCTCGACAACTGGACTCTGTAGCTCAGTTGGTTAGGGCGCTGCACGGGAATCCGCAGGGCCGCAGATTCGATTCCTGTCAGAGGACCTATATAGTTGCATTTGTCGCAATTGCTCCTGGCTAAGTCTAATAAGTACTATTATAATATAGCATTTGTAAATTCTGAACACTGATTGGCTAAGAGCCGTGTTGATATAACTCAATGTCAACACGGAAACGTCGGAAAATTTATTTCTTTATGTTTCTTTGTGCTATATTATGAAGCAAATATAAAACATTATTTCTGTATTGATAATAATATACAGTTATATCAACACTCGTGGAAATTGGGAAAACTCGAAATTGTGTGAAAACACTCCGCCCTTCGAGTTACAAAAGCAAAGAAAAGCAAGTGGGAATGGCGAAATATATATCTTAATAAAATATGTCAGATGTGATCACCACACAAGGAAGCCAGCCACAATTAATGTGTCCTGCTCAGATTTTGGCATCCGATCCAACCAATATTTTGAAATTACCAGTAGAATCCCCTTTTGAGTGAAATTTTGATCTAGACAAGTCTGGACAAAAATTTCATCACAGCTTGAAAAAGCATCACAAAATTAGTAATATTCCGAAGTTTCGTTGCGAAATGTTGTAAAATACGGATATGATAATATAGCCTTGCGAAGTTTGCCGTTTTTCAGTCATTTTGTATTACAAACGGGAAATTGATAATCATTTTGATCATCTGATTATCAATTTCCCAGCATGAGCTCCACCTTTGAATTTACTATATGAGTAAATTCTTAAACACGTCCGAATTTATCATGATAAATTCGCGGCACATTTTGAATTTATAATAATAAATTCGCGGCACCTAACCCTAACACTAACGCCTAACCAATAACCCCTAACTTTTTAAACTTTTTTGAAAATCTAATCCCCGTCCCCGCGCGACCGACTTCCCCTTTAGTGACATTACATTTATAACAAGAAGTCTTGTCTAATGCTTGTGGTTTTATGATTAACTCTATTGATAAAAAAATTACTTCGGCGATTGCATACTATGCTGGGGGAAGGGCAAGGAAAATGGGCCCTTTGGCAGTTTTGCCCCACCACTGAAGAATTCTTAAAAAATGCACTGCTGAGTGGCAGGCGTAGCTATGCCATTGATTTTTTTCGTGGCTATGCCATTGCTTCAATCTTTGATTTTTTGGTCTTTGATTTTTGGGTCTTTGATTTTTCAGTCTTTGATTTTTCAGTTTTTAATTTTTCAGTCTTTGAATTTTTGGTCTCTGATTTTTGGGTCTTTGATTTTTAGGTTTTTGATTTTTGGGTTTTGGATTTTTCAGTCTTTGACTTTTTGGTTTTTGATTTTTGGATCTTTGATTTTTCGGTCTTTGATTTTTCAGTTTTTGATTTTTCAGTCTTTGATTTTTCAGTCTTTGATTTTTTGGTCTTTGATTTTTGGGTTTTTGATTTTTCGGTCTTTGATTTTTGGGTCTTTCATTTTTGGGTCTTTCATTTTTGGGTCTTTGATTTTTGGGTCTTTGATTTTTCAGTCTTTGATTTTTCAGTCTTTGACTTTTTGGTCTTTGATTTTTGGGTTTTTGATTTTTCGGTCTTTGATTTTTGGGTCTTTGATTTTTGGGTTTTCAATTTTTCAGTCTTTGATTTTTTGGTCTTTCATTTTCCAGTCTTTGATTTTTTGGTCTTTGATTTTTGGGTTTTTGATTTTTCGGTCTTTGATTTTTGGGTCTTTGATTTTTGGATCTTTGATTTTTAGGTTTTTGATTTTTTTAGTCTTCGATTTTTCAGTCTTTGACTTTTTGTCTTTGACTTTTTGGATCTTTGATTTTTGGGGTTCAGCGGACTTGACCGTTTTTTGTTATGAGACATGTTGCCGGAACACCAAGTTAGCCAACGGGATAGAGACGAATGGCTCCCCGAAACATTATGGGCTACGCCCTTTCCTTCACGGAGCCAAGCCGTGCGCTTTCTCTAGTCTTTTCCAAGCGGTTATCTGGGGCCCGAGATTTTTAGTGCTCCGCACCACGATAGTGCTTTGCGAATTTCTAGGAGCGCACACTTTTCTTATGCCCCTGCACATGTCCGTATAGTGCTCCGTTATTTTCTAACACGCTTTATTAAGGCCCATGCATATATACTTTCTAGTGAGTAGTGACCTGCACTTTTCCATGGTTACACGTTATTCCGAGGACCAGTCCACTCTTTTTTGGGTCTCATCGACGGACCGCGCTTTTTTATATCGGGGCCATGTTCTATCCACCGCTTTTATGCCGAATAGAAGGTTAATTTGCGCATCACTATTGAATTTAAAGCCAGTCCGCATGGAGAGCTTTCTTTCGACTTGCTTCCTCTTGCCAAGCGAAATGTGAAAATTCTGAGGATATTCATTATCAGTCACTGTTAATCATTATTGACAAATAGTATACTATACATACACTGGCATACCAAAAATGAATAATGTTTTACTCAGGGCCATAACTACTGGAGGGAGGGGGGGGGGGGTTGATGTGTATAACACCCCCAAAGAAAAGTCAAGGAAGGGGGGCCGAAATGTTGGAGTTGCGGAACGTGTTAAACATTAAGGAATACTGTGAAAAATTGAGGTCCAAAAAGCTCGGAAAACGTATTTTTAACCCTCAGGTTATCCCAAAAAAGGTTTGGGAAATATTTTTGGGACGTTTTATTTTCGCACGAAAACGTCGACCTCTTCTCCCCCTTCTCCCCCCGTCGGCAACATTTTCCGGAAAATACTTTTGAGGAGGGGGTGCAGTCCGGAAGGAAGGGGATTCCATCCACCAACCAGATATCCCTCGGTACGTCCGTAGTTTTACTTTTGAATATTAAACTTGAATATATGAGAAGTGAGTTATAATTAATTATCTATTAAAACGATGAATAATATCGTATCACGGCAGTCGGCAGTATGTGTTTTAATCGCCGCTCTATATAGCTAATGTTGAATATTATAATGGCCCATTTTTGCTATTTACTATCTTCAAATTGATTAAATCTAAAAATTAAAAAGCTAGAAACCTAAAAATATAAAACCTAAAAATCTAAAATCTAAAAATCAAGAACCTGAAAAACAAGAACTTGAAAATCAAGAACCCAAAAATCACGAACCTGAAAATCAAGAACTTGAAAATCAAGAACCCGAAAATCAAGAACCTGAAAATCACGAACCCGAAAATCACGAACCTGTAAATCACGAACCGAAAAATCACGAACTGAAAAATGTAAAAGTGAAAAACGTACTTTATAGGTGTCGCGTCTGGGCTTCCGTAGTTTCCTTGAAGCGTCTTAATTGTTATGGGAAATTCTCATCTATATAAAAGTACTGTAGTGTGCCTATTTTTAGTTAATTGCGCCTGGGTACGAGGCTGATCTCGGCAGCAGATGCCGCCTACGTGCATGGGAATCGCTTAACAAAATCACACGCACGCTATGGTATGTCTGCTATGATCCCTCCACTCATCTAATGAAAACAATGTCAATGTTTTGGTATTTGTCTTTTGTTTTACTTGGTAATTGGATACGACTCAAAACCTATCGCACATCACATCAGCTTGCTGTTTAGAAAATATTTTGTTCTATGCATCACTCTATGACCATGTGTGACCTATTTTCTCTACCTACGTTGACATTATATTTGGCATAATAAGATTTCAGCATCTTTCTGCTATGCAGGCTACATCTTTGTTGACTTGCTTTGTTACAAACTGGACTGTTGAGTCACTAGAATGATTGATTGAGCATGAGACAATTAAAATTCGGTGAATTAAGGTGGTGTGCTTGAAAGCTCGCATTAATACTGGCGATAAGCATTTGGTGTTTTATTTATGCATTCTTTGAATTTGCGGGCTATTTCTAGCTGATACTGTAAGGTAATCTGTTTTTCTCGAAGTATATAACTTCCACTATATCTATGAATGGCCGGTCTGATCTCGAATTAAGAAAACTCAATCCGGATTCATTACACAAATACAAATGATTAATGTTATTTTTGCCTAATACCACTTTTCAAGTCATAACCATTTGTTTAGTACACTGCAGGGCGTCCCGTAAAAACTATACTTTTAACATTTTCCTGTTGTAATAAGTTGGATGCCTGAGCTGATGAGCATTATGCCGAACCCACGGAAGCGTAAAAAAATACAGCTAGGGTGTATTGAAAAACGAGACCTTAATAAATAACTACTGTATTCTTGTTAAGTACAAGATTTTCTACTCATCCTGGGAATTTAAAATAGCTTCTGATCATATGAAGGAGCATATATAACTGCATCAAAATTGCCAATTACCGTCATACCCTTTGTTCAGCAATAAATTCATATGTTGGACGAAACCACATTAAAATTTTAAATAACTTCGTGAACGGCCTGGTTTCAATATGGTCGTATAAAAGAATGAGTTGAGTCACGATCTTTTTCATCAGCCGAAATACAACATTTTAGAACTGAAAATACGCGAAGTGACTGAGAACTAGAGAATACTTATGTTAAAATTTATAAATACTTAATTTATAAAATTTATGAATTTTAGAGAATACTCATGTTAATATACTTGTATTAATAAAATTCGCGTTGTACTCATTTTCGCTCAGCTTTAAATTCGCGCGATTTAATTTCGCGCAGCTTTAAATTCGCGCAAGTAATTTTCCGTTTTCGTTCTTTTTGGTTTGTTTGATAGATCTATTAACGCATTTATAATGAGTATTTTTTTTACCAACAAATCACTTCAATATTTGTCAACTCAAAATCAAAAAGCGATTATAGGTGGGCTCAATAAATGTCTTCAAAATTATGTAATGTAAGCAAAATTCATGATAACAATAAAGCGTGAGTTCAAAATACCAACAAGAACTAAAAAATTATTGTATGGTTCTCATTTGCCCAATACAATAACATAATGCAAATAGTAATGCAAATCAGTTAATAATAGAAAGATAAACATAGTTACACCAGAAAGCTTTTCGCGCGGATTATATTTCGCGCAGTATTAAAATTTGCGCACCCAGCGCTGCGCGAATTCTAGTAAGGTATACGTGGTTTACAATCTTACGATCCTGGAGGGTGTTCAGAGACGAGCTACTAAATTTATACTTCAAAATTATGAGTTGTAATATATCTTACTCACTGGAACAAATTTGAAAATTCATATAAGGCGGTCATAGAATGGAAATTGTGTGGAACTTTATTGGAAATAGCATGGATTTTGATGATCCATAATAATTGTATATTTCCATACTATGGATATAGTATGGAAATAGTATGGATATACTATGGATATAGTATCGAAATAGTATGGATATACTATGGATTTAGTGGTGCAATTGTACATTTCATAGTATGGATTTCACATTTTTTCCCAGTGTTACTGGCTTGAAATAAAGGATCTCATCTTTTTTTTCAAATGCAAACAAGGCCTCTACGACCTAGATATCTCCTCGTTTGTCACCTTTTCTTCCTTGCTTGAACGGGTGCGAGGTGAGCGATTACAATTTGCTTCAAGTCAATCCGTGCAAAACCTCTCTTTTTTAGAAACTCTTTTTTTAACCGAATTGTCTTTCTATGGAACAATCTCTCTCCGATCATCCGTAACAGTTCGTCTGTTTCATCCTTTAAGCTCCAGCTCCATTCTCACCTCAATACTCTTCTCAATTAGAGTTAGACTCTTCTTTCGATGTTAACAGAATGCGCGCTTGGAAAGCTACTACTCTAAATGCTAATAATCTAAACTATTAAATTTATATATTTATGTAAATAGTGTTCTAATCCTTGTCTTTAATGTATGTCTACTTATGTATTGTATCAGGTTGGTCTTCACACCCATTGGGACTCATGTCCTGTTGACCATACCTTCAATCATTGTTATAATTTTGTTTGATTGTAAAGTTAATAAATAAATAATACTAAAGCCTGCCAACACGAGAGAAACTTGCTGAGCTTACCGCCTTGAGTGGCAGCAGCTAGCTCAGCTATGTATTTTCACCGACATAACTGACAAACTGAATCATTTGCATTTTCCTCCATTTTGTTCCAAGTCACATGAAGAAATTATGGTTTCTCATTGGCTAATTGATTCAAGCAGCTCAGCACTAAGCTCACAACATCCGCAGACGCTGAGATTTTTTCCTCACGAGGTGAAAAATATCAAACACGATAGTCGATACTATTTTCCTCAAGGCCTCGAGAGGTCAAATCCTCACGAAAACTATCCGCACACGAAAGAAACTTGCTGAGCTCTAGCTGCCAGTGGGCAGTGGCAGCCACACGAGGCGGTTTAGCTCAGCAAGTTTGCTCTCGTGTGCGGCAGGCTTTATAGGCATTCCAAATTCCAACAAAGCCAAAGCCCAAAGGCTTGATTTCAAAAGGTAGTTTTTTCGGGACACCCTGTATATGAATTAATTCAACTAATAAGTTCTTTGAATGTTTGCATGGCGATAAAATATAATTGTTTTTGTTTGTGGAAACACCACGTAAATGGTGCAGTAATAAATTTATGTGGTGTTTCCACAAACAAAAACAATTATAATTCAACTATTAAAGCTAAATATGACCAACGACGAGCTAATGTCAAAACCTTTGCTTCCAAGTGCACCCAACTTTGGCCTAATGCTGACAAGTTTTTTATTGGTTAGGTTTTCACCATGAATATTATATGGTATCACGTTTCCTGGACATTTTTTATTCCTTTGGCTTTGCGGCTTTGCCGATGCATGAATAATGTTTACGTTAATAAGCCGCGAGAATAATCGTACGCTGAGATATGGATTTCAGTTTGTTCGTTCAATCTGGTTCAATCTTCTGCAGTTCTGGAGCGTTCAGCCCAACACCATTGTTGGATATCCATGACCATGTTGTCCCATGCATGCTTAACCGTATTAAAACGAATAAGCGGATGAACAATAATCCTGCAGTGATAAACCAAATTTATGTTATTGCAATATTTGCAGGTTTATGCATTTCGGGAAATGCGGGTGGAATTGCAATTAACAATGCTCTTCTTTCATTGCGTATTTTAACTGATAAACATCTACGAAGACATGAAAAGAATTGTTTGAACCAGTACTTTTCATTGAATAAATATTAGAAATCGTCGCATGGCTTGGAAATAGGAAACCACATTTGACACTCCTGCACTCAGTATATACTTAATGCAGACACAAAGACTCATTTCCTGTCAGATTCCTGCTAGATGTGAAGCAGTGTAGCCTTTAATACATGCACTCTGGTGATTTGGTCAATTCAGCCTTGCCTTGGCTCAATTCAGTCTCTAGTGATTTGATTAATTCGGCTTGAATCTTGAGCGCGGTAAGTATTCTTTTGATTTATAATGATTAATGTATGGATTTTAAAGTGAAGTATAGTTGAGGAGATCCGTAATTTGATCATGTCAGATTGTCAGGTGCTGGCGACGATGTTGTTTATTCGGTCAAAACAAAGATTTTGCTACTGAAAAATATTTTGCTGCCTGCCTGTGTGAATTGATAATTAATACATTGTTATTGATTTACCATCCAAGAAATTTCAACTTTTTTTCAAATGCATGAGGCTCATGTCATGGTGTGCGCTTTGATTTGTTAAAAAATTAAAGTTTATACAAATATGTTTATACTTTGAAGAAAGTTTCAAACGTTACAGTCAATTCTGATTAAAACTTTCTAAATCCATATCGGCCTTTTCGGATTCTGATTGTACCGGTTTGAAGGATTGCTGATTGTTTGCGGCTAGTATGGATAAATTTTGAAGTTGAATTGTAAAGCCAAGATGTCTTGTCCGAGTGTCCGTTAGTCCATGGCACCATAGGGGTCGCTTGTATATACATCGGTTAACTAACTTAGTGCGAAAGTTAACTAATAATCAATTATTGTGTATATGCCACATATTAAACCAGAAAATAGTGATTAAATAGCAATTAAGAATTCTATACAACCGGCCGCTATCAACAAACTGAGCCTGAAATAACTTTTGAAGACTGAGAAATTAGAGTGAAGCCAGCATGATGATTTAGTTAATCTAGTAAAGGAATTAAATTGAAAATACTTTTCTAAAAATCAGTTTTCAAGGAAGGGTTGTCCAACGAAAGTTTAAAACCGTGCTAAGGAAGTTAGATCAGATAACGAACCAGAAGGAACCAACGGATGGTTGTCTGGTTTATATCAAATTGAAGGAACTGTTGGAAAAAAGCAGGAAGCACATAATACATCATCATAGCCATAGCCCCTCCCAGCATTATTAAAATGTAAACTTTGAAGGTATTCATGCTTCTTTTCATGAAAATTGTATGCAAGGCAAATCATAATGCCCCTTCTCAGTATTGGTTTGGCGTGATATGAAAGTTAATTCCTCCTAGAGGATTATCACAGCTTCTTCACGCCTACTAGTACTAGTGCCGTCATATCCTGACATTGCCACAAATCGTGTGAATAAGTCAGAAAAATGACTTGGATCCGGATTTTATAAATTTTGCAACAATTAGTTCAACAAGCGTTGTGTTTAATATCTCAAGTTTGTTTGTTTTTACAACGTGGCTGGACAAAGTTAGGGGCGGACATTTAGAATGTGATGGAGCGGGGGGTGGGGGGATTTTCAACTCGCACGAAATTTTTTCGGCTGTCTGTTTGTGCTCGATTTGAAAAGGTATTTTTCTTTGTTTTCGTCTTTACACGAGTTTTTTCCTTTCGTTTTTCTTATATATTAACCGTGGATGGGTATACACTCTTTGCAGGACCTCTCTTATGAATTATGTATTATAAGACTTATAGTTTCTGCATGCATCGTGTTTCGTGAAATATGAATGTAATTGGTATAATGTTAAATCAAGTAATGGATTTAACACACCGCCGTAACAATAACCTTTGTTGTACATATATCAGGAAGCTATACTGTGCAATATATTTTAATTATGCGTAGACATGATGTGATATGGTTGGAATGTATAGATATTCCTTTAGATAGATGACGTCATCTCGTATCGTAGTTTTAATTTTATCTGTGATATATCTTATAGTAATACAATCAACGCAATTTAATTCATATAATTATGTAAGGCATAGTTTGAAGTAAGGACGATAACATTTAAACTTATTGATATCAGTACGTTCACTGTGAGATATGTTCATTCACTTGGTATAGTTACTTAAAATTCCGCACAGGTTACGGTATGAGTATATGTACAAAGCTACAAGCAACGGCTCACACGATCAAGCTGGAGCAATTATTTAGAGAAGATTTCGAGGTTATCCGAGTGCCACGTGTCGCTAAGTATGCAGTCATGTGTGTTAGATATGAAATATGTTGATGAGCCTCTCGCTAATGTTTGATCTCCACACGCATGAATGAGAAAAAAACTTTAATTATCGTTACCACTGATCTAGTACAAGACCTCGCAAAGATTTTAATAGTCTGAGAAACATTGTCATTGGTAGGATAAAACTGACGCTCTTTTGAGGAAACATCTTATATAAACAATGTCGAAGAATGTCAATGTTTTCCAGGTGGGATTAATTGTTTGCAGTTTTTAATACCAACTCGATGTTACCTTTGAACAATTGAAAATTAAATCACGATTATAAAACTACCGAAATGCAAGCACTCCTATAGATCTAAGGGACACACTAAGAGTCTAAATTTTATCAAAAATTGCTAACAGTTATTTCAAAAATCTCCTTACATGTCTCGTCAGATTTTGGCACGCTAGGAGAGAATTTGTTCATGATAATGATCAAATTTCTTTCCTGATTGAAAAAACAACTGGGTTGAATAAACATGAATATCCCAGTTAATACCATTTAAGTACACTCATATAAAGTTCTATCTCTCATGGCAATGACACTATGAAACATCGATCTTTATATTGCAGTACCTTTCATTGTTATTAGTATTATTTTCCTGTTGGATTTATTTTATTTCTCGTGAGGTGGTCGAGTTCATTTTGCTACAATCTGTCAACAATCACCTTAATGTCACGCAGTGTGCCTAAAATGATGTAATTATCCCTGAGCTTGGATCAACCAGACAAGTCATTTTACAACAAGGAAAATGAATCAAACCGTCAAACTCATTTACTGAAGAATATATTCTTATCGAAAGTGTATTCCATTTCTGCTTCATATAATTTATCGATTTGGCGTATTGCCGATTGCATGGTTTAGTGTGTTTTGTGTTTTTAAAGTTCAACTGGCTAGTACAGCCGTACAGGTGGGAAGGAAATTAGGTATGTTTTGCAATATTTGTTTGTTATTGCTTTAAATAACTTTACGTCTGAAATAAAACAACTGAGAATCTGAGGTGTTCTGTCCTGTAATATAACTAAACATGTTACTCAGTATAACGATGTAATTTCCCGACAAGAATTAATTAACTCTGTGACCTCAACTGCATGATAGTTCGTCTTCATGGCTTGTTGACGTTGTAAATATTAATCTTTGCTTCGCCAGAAAGTTGAGTCTTGTTTTGCCTTCGTTCGTCTATACATGTCGAACATGTATATACCATTCATAAAGCAATAAAAGATATCTAATTCGTATCTATAATCAGGTTCACTGCATGCTTGTACCTTTCTTAGCCAGAAGCAGAACTTCCTTTATGGACTGGATAAAACACCTGAACTGGCATACTAGCTCATACCGGTGTGTGCTGCCACTGATGCATATGCCAGGCACATATATCACTAACGTATTTTTGCTTGCATATACTGCGGTTCTTGTTCAGAAAATTGCTGCAAACCTACAATACCCATGGCCATGTTGAAACTGAACATGGAAATTAGCTCAGTTATATCCATTTGAGCCGTCTTCCATTTGTTGAAAACATGGAGAGACATTTCGAGAAACAATCTTCCACTGCAAACGAATTCATGTTCGATATGAAACCATGCTGTTATTCATGCACGCAACTATGCGGAAAACAAAAGAAAAGAAACTGTGTCTGTGTGCGAATGTAGGTTTCGCACTATCTCATATAACCTGCGCACCCTTGGCAATTTTACTGCGCAGGATGCCATGATCATTGAAATAAACAATTTACTTAGTTTAATCACGGTTTATTGATGTAGGATTTGTGTTCGCCACTCGTGTGTGTTTCCACGTAGGGATATGTTGAGACTAGGTTAAAAATTAAAAATGGTTTGGTATATTTATGTATGATTCCATCACTGCAAGATAACGGGTGACTATATAGCACATTAGCTTCCCCTTAATTAATGAGTACTAGTAATGAAATGGGGGTGCCTGTATCAGTGACATTTGGAATGTATGTCACACTTTATGACATGCCGCATTTTCTAGAAGTTTGACATGTGTATGAAAATGGGAAAATGTAGCAAGTGCGACACAGCAGCATATCATGACTCTGCATGGTGCTTGTCTACCGCGCTAATCCCATTTTAATGCAGGTAAATACTTTGTTTGACTATTTCTTCCGCGGTATGATGATGAAAAATTCATCTGGAAACTTTTGTTTTTCCCGGACAACTGCTAGACCTATATTAATATAGCCATTATAAGTTTCGTATTGGACAAAGGATGGCATTATATGATCCTAGGGTACACATAATTTGCAAGTCAGAGGTTAATATAAGCGGGCGGCATCTGCTTCACGCCATGTGGTGACGGGCGGTGAGAATGTCTTGTACTGATGGACATGTGCGCTGTCACTAACATCTTCAATACCAATTTATCTTCAGTTGTTTAACGACTATTTCAAATATTTGGTCTACGCACTGTATATGTTAGGTCAGAAAGTTGCTTCAGTTCTACTTTGCTTGATCAAAGTTGTATTGGGCGGCGCAACGTTTGACGAACCCCTCAATCTGAGATCTTGACGAACCCCTCGAGCTGAAGATCTTGACTATCTCCTCGATCTGAGAAATCTTGACCATCCCCTTGTGGGGCTTGTGGGGTCAGAATGTCTCCGTATTGTATCTATTTTAATTTTCAAGAAGAAATTCATCAAAATGGTTGAGTGTGGGGGACAACATGCCGGGGGCGCTTTGCCTCCCCAGTTATATAGTTAAAAAGGCCCTGATGATCCTTTTCCTAACCCAAACAATTACCTTGTCCTTCTATAAATCATGACTTAATATTTTGTTGATTAAGTTGCCCATTCATTGCATGGGTGATTGGTTTTCTGAGAGGAGAATGGAGAGTTGCATGATCACAGGGCAAGAACCATTGAACTATATAAGTAAACTGGAAGGCTAACTCAGGGTGGAGAATTGAAGCCAGTGTATTTTAGTTTTTCTGAGTTATGAGCAGAAATACTTAACACTGAACGTTGTGCTGTAGTGAAACTGAAGCTGATTGAAAAACGCTATTTGGTGTAGAAATTTCAAGACTTTAGCTAAAAGGGAAATATTTAAAAACTACAAAAATAATTGCCGATAATTTGTCATTTTTGGCCGAATGGCATGCAGTTGTTTTTGTATTTTTAAAATACTTTTCTTTTCGCTTGAAGTCTTGAAATTTCCACACCGAATAGCAATTTTCAATAGCTTCAGTTCGATATATAGCCCAACGTTTGGGATCAAGTATTTCTGCTCATGACATAACTCAGAAAAACTATTTTGAGTGCACGCGCGTAAAAACGAACAAGTTAATTGTTCCCAGACCAGTTGGTATCGCGGACAGATGTGAACTGAACCCCATGACAACGTTTTTGACAACTTGTTCATGTGGGTGCAGTACAATCTCGAGCTCGTCGATATATATCAAGGCCTTCATCATAGCAGTTAGCCTTCCAGTTTACTTATAGTTCAATGGTAAGAACTAAGAAATCGAAATTAGTCAAAATATATCATTATTTCTTATCGTTAATGTTCTCATGCACTGGCTGTATTAGCTGTTTAAGTTAAGGCCAAGTAAAAAAAGTTTTCGTCCGGATATCGCGCATAAAAGGTAGGGAAAAGGGTCTTTTTTTAATTTAACTGTCGTTTTAAATTGAAGTCGAGACAGGTTTTGAATGTTATACCAAAATCCAAATAAAACGCTTTTAATATTATGAGCTAGTATAAATGAAGTGAACTGCATGTATTAGATAGTTTTACCAGGTTTTGATATTCACGTTTGTCGTCTGATGATATGATATTCATCAAGATGGCGGCGGCATGTTTATTAAGGACGCAGGCCGAGAACTAAAGCAAGCCCGTAGTGTTTATTAAAAATGCTCACCATACTTCACCTATAGCTTTGGCATAATTTGGCTTGCGTTGATTGATTGGTCAACTAATCAGTGAAAATCGGAAAATCTGACCAAGGCCAATGCTAGGCTTAATGTCCGGTTAACACCAGTGGTTAACACGGCTAACACCAACCTGATCTGAAATCATGATCATGGGCGTACCGGAAGGAAAAAATTAGGGGGGGCGGAAAGAAATTTGCCCGACTTTTTCGGATTGTGCCCGACCAGTGCTGAATAAATTTCTTTCCGGAACAATTAATTTTGGCGACCTCCCCCCCCTGAAATTTTCCAAACATCACAAAATTGACATAATTTCCCGCAAAATTGACAGAATTTGTCCCATTTATTTTTATAATAACCCAATATTGCCCGACTGTGAAGCGAATATTGCCCAACTGGTTTTGTTTGCCCAACAAACTGGGGTTATTATTAAGAGAGATTTTATTGCTTTGACTACTTTTTTTGCTTTTTAATTTCCCACTCTTCGCCCGATTTATGTTGAACATTTGCCCGACTTTTCGACTTTGTAATCTTTTGGGGGGCAGCTGCTCCTTCCCTGCCCCCCCTGCCCCCCCCTGCCCCCCCCCCCGTACCGTACGCCTATGATCATGGTTGTTCTTCTCTTATGCACCATATGCCGCATATATGTTCTTCTCTTATGCACTACATGCCGCAAGATACGTCACTTTGGCAATATAGAGGGTCCTGAAGGGGTAAAATGGGAACTGGGATTGATCTATTTTTAGACTGGGAAAATGGGATTTGGGTTGCTGGGACTGGGATTTGGCCACTGGGAATGGGAAATGAAGTTCTCAAAAATGGGAATGGGATTGAGGTAATGCGAGTCGATTCCCAATTTTTCTACGTTTTAAGTATTTTAAAATACAATTTTGATCCGTTTTTGGTGTCTTTGGTCATGATTTTTGTTGTTAATTATATTATTCACAGCACTACCTGCGAACAGGCATACTCTGGCGCCCGGAATTCTGAGTTTTCAGATTATGCGTGTCTCAGAATGCTGCAAATGCCATTTCCGGGATTCAAATTCAAAAATTTTCCGTGCCTTCGGCACGAGCCGCCCCCCTAGTAGTCATAAAGTGTCCGCCACTTGCACACACGGTAGCTTAAAAGGTCTTAAAACTGTTTATTCTACCCAGTGCCGCAGCAAGCTCGATAATTGGGGGGGGGGCTCATATTCATAAATTTGTGTTCTGCGTTATTAATTTCTTTTGAAATCGACTGTTTTTATGGTCTCCGAACACGAATATATGAATATCAGCCCCCACTATCGAGCTTGCCATGGCACTGCTACCAATAAATAAAGGGGTTTTTATTGACTGGGATTTCAATAACTCGGACTGGGATTTCTAATAAAAATCCAACTGGGACTGGGATTTTGCCAAAATTTCAGGTGGGAAATGGGATTGGGACCCCCCCTTTCAGGACCCTCAATATAGAGCCTCATTTTCGTAACATTTGGGTTTCACCATCTATTAACCATGGTTTCACTAAAGCTCATTTTCCACTAGGCGAATTTGTTCGCACAAAGCGAAAAACAAATTCGGCTGGCAATGTGATTGCATGGTCAGCGAAAAAAATTCGCCGCGAAAAAGTTGAATCAGTTTCTACTTTTTTACTGTTCGCGCGAACAAATTTGTCTTGTTTGGAAAATGGGCTTATAGTTAATGTCACATACACGAAAATGAAGCTCTACAGCCAAAGTTACGTACTTTCTTGCAGAATGTTTGACATGCAATGTTCAAATCAGATCATCCATTCCTTCTCACACGGTTTCTAAGTGACGTTACATTATTTTCTTGATTTTAAATTTATTTTTTGTTGATATTTCAAATTTTACACACGCAATACACGTCGTCGATCTTGACCTGGCGACGTTCCTATACAAACCAAACGTGTTTATATGTCCGTCATATTAATTAAGCATGCGAGATTATAACGACGTCCGAAATACTATTAAGCTCTTTACTAAACCTTGAGAGTTGAGACAACAATGCTGTATTCTTTAATTTAACTTGAATAATATTTGGTCAATCACGCAAAGCACTAGAATGAACAAGGGTACAAACGTATGTTTACTATTGCCTAATAATTCCGGTTATTGCGGAACTATGGACAACAGCGCGGTAATTGTAAATTGTTCATTTGTTTTCTTTACATTTAACTATTAAAAAGGAGTACATCAAATGCGTCTCCTTTTGGTTTATGTCCCGTGCCGGAAGTGTTTACATTCTTGAAAAATGACAAGTACTATGATATCATTGCTTTGATTGTATTAAATATGTCTGTATACAACTTTGTTTGGATCAGTTTTGTAACTTATATAATGCTTCGCTGAATACATGCATACACCCAAGTAGCATGGAAATAATAACTTGTAACACAAGAAAGTGTTATTTGAAACACAGATATACAGAGTGGGCACCATGGTAACCAAAGCTTATTTTCAATGTTCTCACTATTTCAGGAATCCTTGAGAAGTTTTCAGAATTTTAAGAGAAAAGATGGAGTAATCCTTGATGGTATAGAAGACCTTTACTACGTATTTGCCCAGTGTTGCCTGTGTTAAAGTATGCCTGAGAGAATTCCCAAGAGTGATGTTTCACGCTGGCCAACACCAAAGAAACGTTTGAGAAAAAAGGAGCGTCGTCAAACACGCAATCATCTTTTACGCAGGTGACGTACGACATAGTAGCATAACATTAAAACGGCACATTTTTCTTTTTCAAAAAGAAGGGTTCGCGCAGGTTCATGTTTGTCGTATGTGTTTCTGTAAGTGAGGTAATTATTGGCATTCGCTATTCGTAATTCTGTTTACTTATTTATTATTCCGGAATTTTTGGTCCAAACTATATTAAAAACCCGGATCAAACAAGGATGAGAGTGCATGAATGTGGTAGTCACGCGATCTTTGTTGGCTGTTCTTGATGCTTTTCCAACACTACCATGTATTCTATTGAAGTTTAAACACAGCTGGAACACTTATCAAAATTTTATTTTGTTAATCTAGAGCTTGAAATGTTCTGTGCAACAATTCGTGACTGCCAACTCTCGTCAACTTTCATTCTCGTGACTTTATAATCTGTAAACACTGTTGAGTGCACGCGCGTAAAAACGAACAAGTTAATTGTTCCCAGACCAGTTGGTATCGCGGACAGATGTGAACTGAAGCCCTATGACAACGTTTTTGACAACTTGTTCATGTGGGTGCAGTACAAACTCGAGCTCGTCGATATATATCAACCCGGAACAAGTTGTACGTTTTTTTTACGCGGGTACTATATGGTATATACTTGGAATGAATCAGGCAATCAGCGCACGATTTTCTTGTAGTTTTAACTGAAAACGAACTTAGAATATTTACAAGAACTGAAGTTTAGTATAAACACGCCAACCGGTAATGCGCATGTCTTTACTGATACTATATTCAGAGACGTTCATATTGAAAGAATATTTCTCGATTATAAGAAACTGAAATATATAGGTTGAGGTCTGTTTAGTAATGAAACATTGGAAACCAATATGAAGCTATATAGAGTACAGTACGTCAGGAAATCCTGGTTATGGTGAGGTAAACAGAAATGAGTAAATTTTGGAGAGACCCCCATCGGCTTCCGATTGCGTCTCGGCCACTTCTTTGGACATTGATAATCTATAATAAATTACGTCTGTTTGCCGGCTCCGTCCGCACCGCACTTTTTGAATTTTTCCGGGGGGAAAAGGGTCTCCTAAGGCCTAAGACGGTATCAAGAAATGCCTTACGTCCTAAAGGCGAAAAGGCCAAGTTGGGATAGATGATTGGATGTCAAATTCAAATTGCAATTCAGTCTATAGTTCCTGGTTTTCTGAACAATAACAAAAAGACGAAAGTTTCCGTCCAGGCAAGATTCTTAGTGACATTGCGCGGTCAAACACCCATGCATGTTGTAGGTGAGGTTCGTAGCATTTTGATAAATTGCAGTAAACCAAAATTAGGATCGTACTACATTATACTACATTGACCTTGAGGCATAATAACATCATGTATGGCATCCAATTAAGGCCACCTATGCACGTCATATAGCTTTAAAAAGTGTGATAATTCGGGATTGATATGGAGTAAACCTCTGAATAAACTGTGACTGCATGTCGCCTTCTGAGTCATCACCAACAGCACATATGAGTCACTTTCACTTTTTGAAATGTTGCAGAACTGGGCAGTTTTTCCTCCAGCTCAAAAGGTTGCCACTACAGCCTGTTTCATAGATTTTATTGAAGGTTTTGAAATTTTATTGAAGGTTTTGAGGATTTTTGAATTTTTCTCGCCCTTTTTTCTTGGCCCATTTTTCTGACCCGCCATTTATTCAACTGAATCCTCAAAACCTTCAACAAAATAAAGCGACTGCTACGCAGGCTACATGTTTCATGAAATTTCAGTTGCGTAACTTTGTGGTAAGGGCCTCCTGGCTAAAAAGTCCCCCGGTCGTGGCCATTTAAAGCGGGACAGGGGGAGAGGGGGTACGTCTGGATACGTCTAGAAGATGCTGAACAATCTTCCAACTTCGTCCTTGCTTAGGGACTGCTAATTGACGTGGGGCTCCTGGGACGTGGGACGCCACAGTCGCCACTGTGAATGCAACCATGTTATAAGAATAATGTTCATGGTCCCTATCAGGGAGGGGGGTATTTTGTGTCGCTCACCAGACTTTAAAACTAATACCGCGGTTTCGTCAAGTTTGAAGGTTGTTTTTAGAATTGTTGTCCGGATCTACTTAATTCTCGGGTCTCTGTGTCGCCATTTCGGGGGTCAGGGTGTTATTGGCTTAGAAACTCAGACTGGCAACATGAAATATCCTTGACCTTGAAATGCCTGTTCATAGTGCCAGAACCATCCAGCATGTTGCAACATAGTTGGGTCGATCATTATGCTTGGTAATGTTGGGTGATATTGGAAGATGATGGCACCAACCCATATAAGTAATAGATTATTTCTATAATTCTATGCACCAACCACAACTAGACTCCAACTACTTATGGTCATGCGTGTTTATCGCGCGTGTGACCACGCAATGCCGAAACACAAGTGCCAAGTCACAGGCAAAGTTTGTCGTGGGGAGATCAAACGAAAATATATAAGATCACAATTTCTCAAATATTACGAAGAGGAACTGAGGAAGTCATGTATTGTATTTTATTTCGAAATGTTATAATTCTGATGGTGAGGTTACCGTAAAATTTGACGATGTCAAATTATGCACCGGCGAGGCGTCATGCGAGGTATGGCCGATACAAATTTGAATATTTGTCCTGTCTTGGAATGCGAGTCTTTTCGGTATTTTCGATCACCAATAACTTGTATTTTGTCTTTTAAAAGAAACAAAGTTATTTACTTATGATTGTATCTGAGTATAAACACGTTGTCGATTGATTCTACTGCAAATAACTAAATGGTATTTTGATTAGTGATATTAATTTAGACTAATATAAACAGATATCAAATTATGATTTCTGATTGTTTATTACTTTATTTGCTTTATATGATGATAAATGTCGTTATATATTTCTCTAGCTATGAAAAAGCTCCATGGGTATCAGAAATACAAGACAAAGGGGATTTATTTTATGTGGAGCAGTATGTTGATGTCCCAAACACGGAACATTCCACTGCTGCACATATTAAACAAACAACAAATCAACAAAATGGCGGTCAAATGATAAAAGACAAGCGCTCTTCTGGAAATAAGTTCTTTGATCTTCTAGCAGGAATGAAGAAGACAAAAAAGGCATCTGATATTGTTAGTTCACAACAGAACTATCATCATAAACAAGATACAACGAATGTTGAAAGAGACACTAAACTTGAGGTCAAATTACATGTCAACCCACCAAGAATTGGTCCATATAAAAGAGATGATTTAGAAAGTGTACTAGGCATAATACCACTAAAGTCTTTGGCTGCAAATGAACTTAGTTATGAGTATGGAAGAGATTCAAAAATTGTTATTGCAGGTTTCACACCAACTGGACCTGCAATTGCATCACATCAACTGGAGATTGGTGAGTACCATTCACACTTTGATCAAATGGTGAGATTGTAAGTTTTGAAACTTTGATACTTATTTGACTGGGACAAAAGGAAACAGTAAATTTTGTGGACCCTTGACTGCCAATGTTTCCCTCAGCTAAACATACTTTTTCTTGAAAGTTGGTTTCAATATTAACTCACAGACATTTGTTGCAGGAGTTGTGATCATGGTGAACGTTAGGGTTTTATTAAGAGATTACGATACTGGATGCTAAATTTATTGACATCACCTGCAAAAACACTCCTGTGAGGTAGTCAAACACCCTTGAATGTCCCAATAAAAAAAATGTTTAAATATTATATACTAGAAATGCATGCAACAACCCTATATTTTCCAAACATTGATTTAACATGAAGTTTTAGCAGGGGCGGATCTAGGGGTGATCAGAGTGATCACACGACTAAGGTAAAAATTGGGCAGAAAATTGTTAAATTAAAATAGCAGTCCAGTTATCAAACTTCGCGCAGTGTATTGTATTGAAAGTTTAACAGTCCAGTTCTAAGATATCATCCAGTAACAAGGCCCGGCGAACATGAACACACAGTCTTACGCATGAGTTTTGCACGCTCTGAGTCAGATTCCAGCCATCTGATTGGCTATCTCGATTTTTGCGCGATTTGTGGGGAGTTCTGATCGCTAAAGCGATCAGGGGCTCGAATACAGGTTATCCGATTGGCTAATTCAAAAAAATCCTCAATATTTCCCGTTGGCTGGATTTTTTTGATCGATCATATCGTTCAGGCTAATAGTATGCACGGAAAGGTCTATGATGTTGCTGGATCTTTCTGATCAAGCAGCAGTATTTATGTAAAATTGACTGAAATATTATGTAAATTTCGTCTCTTATTATTATATGCTTACCCGCCGATTTTATAGCATGTGCGTTTTATGGCAATCGGAAAATTTATCAGAAGTTCTAAACTAATACTAGCCATGTCGGTTGGTATTTACAAAACCGCAAAGGCTGCTTTAGAGAAAGATGATCGAAAATATCTTAACAATATTTTAAAGATATGTAACCGAGGCGTTCTAAAGACTTATTGATTGCTGTGAACAACACAAGCTTCTTCCTCGCACGGCGAAATTTCGGTGCGGAATCTTACATCCCGAAGTACGTTCGAGAGAAAACGAAAAAGTTTTGTACGGCCTTAAGGTAAACATATTCTATTTTAACTAGATATAGCATCATAGCTGTTGTACTTGTAGGCTGTAGTGGTTGTGCGTCTGTACGTAGTAAGAGATGAAATTTACATAGTATTTCAGTCAATTTACGTAATACTGCGGCTTAATAGAAGCAGTTTCAGTTTGTTTATACTTTGTTTATGCCTCTTGTGGAATGTGGGCTTTACAGTATATATTGATCAGATACTTAAGAATACTGACAGTGTATTATTTATGCCTAGTTGTCTAGTATATTAAAACTACAAGCACATGACAATGTGGCATGGCTTCGTGAATACTTATTCATGGCACATGTTTCTGCTATGAATAAAACTCGAGAAGCAGTGAATTAAACATGGAAATTCTCTTCCTGCGAATTAACAATCAATCAAATGTTTTATAAAACTACATCGCTATATTTGAAAATCTTTTGACCATTCATGTAAATTAAGGACAAAATATGGAGTTATGTGTTTCCTAGGCATGCTGACGAGCCCTGAATTGGTCGAAACAGTCATTTTTCACATAACATTTTTTTGTAAAACTGGATACAAATTAATTCGCTTTGCGACACCCCCCCCCTTAAAAGAACCCGTTAAAAGAACCCCCCC
>CACRXK020001061.1:0-19781 GCA_902702795.2 Paramuricea clavata | reverse complement strand
TTCGATGTTCAGCAACAAAATTTTTGACTAACGTACAAAAAATCCTAGATCCGCCCCTGACTGTGTTAGTAATTGGCCAACGCTGAATCATGCAGGCTCGCATTGTGCGTTTTTTACGCAGGCTCGCATTGTGCGTTTTTTACACAGAACACTAGCACATCCCAGTGAACTCAATCTATTTACCTGGAACGATAACATTCAGTCATTTGGCAGTTAAAAAGTGAAGCCTCGCGTGAGCAGTGGCGTCATCCCTCCATGCCATTTCCATGCCATATAATATGTCAGTTGCAGTCCCTTTATACGCCATCACCATGCGGTCCATTGCCACGCCATTTGGTATGTCAGTTTCGGTCCCCTTATATGCCATCACCATGCGATCTATCACGAATAAGCGCGCGTCAGCACGATGGCGTTAGCATGAAGCACTTGGCGTTGGCATTGACTTCACGTTTCTCCCGCATGTTATCGTTCCAGATAAAAGAAATGGAGTTCACTGGCACATCCTTGCACAGGATGGACTGTGTACAGTCTAGCATGGCTATAGATCCTTTCTGTCATTCCTACAGTAGCATGCAGGAATCTGACCAAGGGGATCATTTGTACACATAGGAATATTTTTGAAAATTATACTTTCCCCATCCCCTTGTACACAAAAAACCCAGTAGAAATGGTGTCAAATAAACAAACACTATGAAATTTGACACTCCTCTCTCTTAACTAGTTGTAATAGAAAGAGTGACTGTATGTTTTGGCACAAAGTAAAATAATTTATTGTTTAATTAACCCATTGAGTGGCAGCACTCTCCCCTTGTTGAGTAAAATTGTCTGGCATTTATAGGCTGAGTAAAATAATATTTAAGTGGAAGTTGATGTTGATATAAATTAAATGAGTAAATGTTGATGGTGATGTATTATCAGGTTCATACTTAATCAAGCATTAACAACATTAATTTGGCCATTCAAAAAAATTGAAAAAATACATAAATAGGTAACCAAATAAGGCTGAACACAAACTGGACAAACTCCCATGAAAGGTGTCAGTCAATTAGGCAAGTGGAAACAAATTGTAAGAAAAATAGTGATGAAATAAACTTATGCTACGTGGATAAAACTACTTGTCATGACAAGTCTGTCTCAAGATGTCCAGCAAATGAGATAATTTAAGACAAATCATAATTATTATAATCAGGAAAAATCATTTTCAAAAAATGGGATCTTTATTTTTTCACCAGGTGACACTATTTTAGCATTAAATGGCTTAGAGCTAAATACCAACAATGTTAATGCTATGTTGGGAGCTATTCCTGGATCAATGGAGGTAAATAATAAACACCAGTTTTGTTTTAATTACTGCATGGTTTTACAGGTATCCTGATTGTCATCTTTGAACTACATGTATTTACACCAGCCAAAACAGATATGCATTTACACCAGTGAGTAAGGCTACAGGTCACCACTGTTAAATTAAGCAATTGTTAAAATTGTTGTCTGAGTAACTTTCCAGTTATTCTATTGTCAGGCATGAAAAAGTATAGGCCATAATTGTTGGATTTAACAACAGTTATCCACAATCAGGAGAAAATGTGTGCCTCTTGATATTTCAAGCAAAGGCCTTTTGTCAGGATGATGCTTTTATTGCAAAACTACAAAGGCACTGAATCGAATGAGAAAGCTGCAGATTGAGAGGGATTCAACTACCTAAAAAAGCCCCTTACCTTTGTCAGGAAGTTACAGTAGTAGCCCAACAAAGGCCTTCGCTTGAAGCAGGTGGGAAAACTCAGGCTTGTATTTTTAGCATGTAAAAATAATTCTTCACATAGAGCTGCTCTAAAGTTGTTCTGACACCTAGCCAGGATAACAAATGCAACTGTAGGCCCTCCTGGCAGAAATTGAACCTGTGGCCCTGCGATTCCAGTGCAGCACCCTAACTGAGTTACAAAGTCCAGTTGACAAGTACAGTATTATGTCTACGATGTTTCTCTGAGTGCATATCCACACCGGGCAAGCTTGAAAAATATGCCTGGCCACGGTGGGATCGAACCTACGACCTTTGGAATACTAGCCCTGGAATGCTCTGGCAACTGAGCTACGCGGTCAGGTCGATTCCAGTATGTGATATTACAGTATTAACCACAAAGACACGGGTTCAATTCCTGCCAGAGGCAGAGGGTATATAGTTTCATTTTTGGCAACTGCTCCTGGTTAGATCTGAAAATTGTATTATTTAATATAATCCGGAACCACTCGAAATTTCGATCTACAAAACCCCTTCAACTGTTTGTTCTAATTGAGCAAAATGCTCCAAATCTTTAAATTTGTAATATCTGACAATAAAAATACCACTGAGATCAAGTTTGCATAAAGTTATTCCTTAGTCCTTACCTTACAGGTGACCCTGAGGATCCAGAAACATTCTCCTCCTGCAATTTCTCAGTCTCATGCTGTCAATGGTTTTATTCCAAATGATAATCATTTATTGAAAATCATCAGTGGAAGAAGGGACAGTGATAAAGTGAATGAACTTCAAGACATTCCACACGCTGTCATGTTTCTGTCACTTGATATTTCCAGTGAAGATGAAGTTGAAAAGGTTGGTTCTTGGGTGTAAATAGTAGAGAGGTTCAGCTTTGTTTACCATGTGCATTATGGGACCATTTTAACCAATCAGATGCGTTTGACATACCTAATTAACCAATCAGATGTCCACTAAGCCAGCTAGAGGTAGTGGTAGTGAAAGTCAAATCTAAACCTTGCTAATTATTGTAGTTTTTTCTCAACCTGTAATGTAATCATGAAATTCATGAAACAAACGAATGATGCTTCAATACTGGACCTTGGTGGTGGGTTTCAACCCAGGCCTATTAACGTTTGTTTTTTAATTTTGTATATTATAAATCAACAGTATGTTTTGTTATAGGATATCTTATTTCAATTTCCCAAAGACATAGCTTCAAAGAAAGTTGTCTCACTTCGTGGAATATTTCTAACATTGGGTGATTTGTTAACATCTGTGACTGACTCAAGTCCTCGCAGGTTAGTAAATACATTGCGTTTTTGCTAGCCTAGTAGTAAACTAGGAATGTTCGATATGAGAATTTTCCGGTATCGGTAAACCGGAAAAATTATACCGATATACTGGTTTTTCGTCTTTTAAATTAGATAGGTAAATTCCTTAGTGGAAATTTGAAAGAAATTTTGAATAATTTGAAAAGTGAAAATAGCGTTTATGATCATTTCGAAGTTGATGACATTGTTTTTAACATTCATGAAATGTCTACTTCTTTTGCTTTCCATTTGAGTAAAAGAAAAATTGATAATTTCGCTATATATGCATGTGTAATTTTGGTACGGTATACCGAAAAATTCAGATATCGGAAATTTCGGTATATCGGTATGACTGAAAAACTCGTACCGATAAACCGATACTGGTTTCAATACCGATATTTTTCGGTATATTGGTATACCGAACATTGCTATAATAAACCAAAGACAACCTGACGATTAAGTTCGCGTAACCAAATAAAACATGTTAATCGATTGCAATGCCTGAGTATTGACCAAAATAAGTAACTAAATATTATAGGTTATTATAGTAACTAAAATATTATAATAAAATATTATATTAAAATATTAAGCAGTCCCACAAGACTTTAACATAAACTAAGGCAGATGCAGGATATCAATTAGTGAGATTCTTTTGTTTAATGCTCTCCATGTGCAGTGAACTGGAGCATGATGAAAAACTACCTATATATTATATCAGTCTGATGTTAGTGAGTCTGATGTTAGTGAGTCTGATGTTGGTGAGTCTGATGTTGGTGAGTCTGATGTTAGTGAGTCTGATGTTGGTGAGTCTGATGTTGGTGAGTCTGATGTTGGTGAGTCTGATGTTAGTGAGTCTGATGTTGGTGAGTCTGATGTTAGTGAGTCTCAGTGATGTTAGTGAGTCTGATGTTGGTGAGTCTGATGTTAGTGAGTCTGATGTTGGTGAGTCTGATGTTGGTGAGTCTGATGTTGGTGAGTCTGATGTTGGTGAGTCTGATGTTGGTGAGTCTGATGTTGGTGAGTCTGATGTTAGTGAGTCTGATGTTGGTGAGTCTGATGTTGGTGAGTCAGATGTTGGTGAGTTTGATGTTAGTGCTCACCAACATTGTCTGATGTTGGTTTATCTGATGTTGGTTTATCTGATGTTGGTGAGTCTGATGTTGGTAAGTCTGATGTTAGTACTCATGCACCAACATCATTGTCTGATGTTGGTTTATCTGATGTTGGTTTATCTGATGTTGGTGAGTCTGACGTTAGTGAGTCTGATGTTGGTACCAACATCATTGTCTGATGTTGGTGAATCTGATATTGGTGAGTCTGATGTTGGTGAGTCTGATGTTGGTGAGTCTGATGTTGGTGAGTCTGATGTTGGTGAGTCTGATGTTGGTGAGTCTGATGTTGGTACTCACCATGCAACATCATCATCTGATGTTGGTGAATAATGTTAATTTGCAGTCCTTAGTAATTTACTTCTGGAAATTTTATTTCGCAGTACGAGTGTTGTAATTGATGGAAAATTAATTCATGTTGGATATCAGAAATATAAACAAGAAATCCTTATTTTAGCTTTACCATCAAATCGGTAAGTTATCTTTTCCCTGGATAATGTTAGTATTTGGTAACGTACTTTCTTATAACCCCCCGCAATATCGACTGTAATTATTTCATTTTCAGGGCTTCCCTTCTTCACTTGAATATCCTGATGGATAACCTTAATCAACTTCTTTGTATGATGTTTGGTTCACTTCACAGGCAAGTGTTTGAAGCAAACAAAACTGTACTGCAAACTAGTTAATTGTACATTTATATACGAGATATTACTCACTGCTTATTTTTTTCACTTTCTTAATTTAACCTGAGTGTTCAGTTCCGGTGTCACAATCATATGTGTATCCCTGTGTTTTGTGTATAACCAGGGGCCTTGGTTATTTATCCAGCTACAGTAATATAGTATGATTAATTCAACCAGGATGTTCTGGTCAAATATAGAATATCAGGTTAACCCAAATAGGGTTAATTTTTTTAGAGTGCACACTCGTATCACTAGGGTAGGGTTAGGATTTGTTGCAGGGGATTCCCATATCTCTAGTGATATGACTATGGCGATACACTAAACATGGGGATACACATATCACTGTGATACCGACCGGAACTGCCTTTTTGGGAACGTTTTCCATGCACTTTCATAGTTATATAGGCTTATTTGCACGTAATAATGCATAGGCATTGCATTATTACGAACTCTTTGCAAATAAGCCTAATACTTTATGTATTATTACTTAGGGCTTTTTGTGATGGTTGTAATACAGTTCGTCTGGAACATTTCTTCTCGTTGATATTTGAATATATTCTCGGTACAAAGTCAATATTTGCTAGTTCAAACAAAACTGTTGATCCGTTGGATGGATTTTTAAATTGTATTGAAGGAGCGAGATGGTTGGACTTACCTTCAGAGTCAAAGGTATGGCTTGACCCCATTTCTCGTTTGATTAATAATGCCAGGATGAGAAAATTCGTTGTTTTAGAATTTCAATTTTGGATTTTCAATTTTATATTAACTCACGCAGGAGTGGGATGATTTTTTTCCTTATACTGTATATACGTCCCGGTCGCGTGTGAAAACAGTGACTTCAGAGTTCAGGTTGATTTCTGCAGAACGCTGCTGGTTTTCCCTGAGTATCCAGGTTTCCCTCAGATGGTGGGCAGCACTCAGATGGACTGGACCGCAAGGAAAAACAACTTAATTAAGAAAACATCCTGTGGTTCCGGTTTCCCGATCGATCCCAATGTTTTTTTAATAGGGTTGGGTTTGCTTACCTACCGACCCTACTGCATTTTGTTGTTGCTCGTTTTATGATACAACCGGATATACCAAAAATGGCGTCTATTGCTCACAGTTATTGCTTCTTGGAATGTTTATGCTGCACGGCAATGCCAACTGATCACACCCATGGCCTTTGGAAATTTTTCTTGTCAAATTTAAAAAAATTTGATTGTATTTTTCTACCCTGATTTTTCAGGATACGAAACCGGAATCACGGAAAAAAATTTTGTTAGGTCTAAGACAGAACAGTTTTATTGATGACGCGTTTTATTCATTTTACAAGTACCCGCACTTGTAAAATGAATTGATCGTGTTCAATACTGTACATTCAGTCATAAGGTCCCAATTTGGTAGAAGTGTACAGTTGTGCATTTTTATGTTTTAAGGTTCACGTAGATACATGTTTGAACGAATTGGAAGCCAATGACTGTGAATGGGTAAGGCGAGAAATTGATTTAGTCGTAATTATCGTACCAAAATGTTTAAACTTAGAAATGCTGATCGTATATGTAAATCGATTTTATTTGAATATTTTATTCAGGCTGATGAACTGTTTACAACGAGAAGACAATATTTAGTTCTTGGCTCATGTTTATTTTACAAAGTATGTTTATTTACTGTTTGCGCACAGCTAGACTAGTGTACTCGTTGTTAAGCTAATTTACATGTAGCTTGCATGTCACAAATAAAATTATCAGTTCTAACTGAAACCCAATCTCTGTGTACAGGGAGTCTTAATTGGCAACCATCTTCCTACTGAAGACCTCCAGGATATCGTGCTCTACTCTAGATTTCATTGTTTGTTTACAACATCAGAACAACAACGATTGGCGCAATTAGTTATCTGGAGAGAGGTGGGTCATGAAATCTTTCTTTCTCACGAGCTCTGTATCAGTTTATGTATCGGTTTGGTAGACCATAGTCCAGAGTGTGCACTTCTCTATTGTACTCAGGGATGGACAAAATAGGCGAGCACTGCTCGCAGGAAATGTTAAAGAGCTGCAGGAAATTCGTTTGAATGAAGATTTGCTATTGAAAATTTGAAGGAAACCTTAACACCCATGTCCCACTATGAGCGTGACGGTTGACAGACATTATTCCTTGAATTTAAACCAAGGTCAGCTAGAACACTATATGCATGTTTTATGCACATGCAGATTTAGCACAAAATTTCTGCAGGAAATTTTTGCTCCCAAGAAGAAAATTATTTTTTTCTGCCCTGATTGTACTGTATGTAGGTGTGGTGAAGTAGGACCCATTGTGCAGGGAGAACTTACAGTAGGCAAAATTATGCTGAGATCACATATAGCAGACCGATACGGTAAAGTACAGGTAAATCCCAGGAAAATGGGAACGAAAGATATAAAGTTAATATTTACTACTGCACATAAAACGCTCTTGTGAAATGCATGTCAGCAACTCAGTAGAAAAAAGACTTCTCGACGTTTCCAGCGAATCAGGCCCTTCGTTATTTATTATGAAGAGTTGGGGTTTTTGATTATTATGCGAATTAATCTGGAAGTACACGGTCTGTGTTTCGTTATTAAGTGTCGAAAGTAATAATTATTGGAAATAATCTTTGTCTATACAGTACATTGTCTCAATTATGTTTTTCATCCCCAGGTATTTTTAACAAGACAGAAGAAAGAAAATTCTGAGTCTCTGTTGATTTCAAACTGCGAGCCTAGAACATTTCTGCTAATAGTAGGATTGGTACGTTATTGTTTTGAATAACTACCGTTATTGGTGCAGAATTTTGAAAAATTGCTAATGAAATATGTTACAAGATCGCTTTTTTTAACGTTTGCAAATTAGTGCAAAAAATCTCAAAAATCTTTCAATATGGTGAGAAAAATATTTTAAACTGTATTTCAACTTTTTTCTGTGTTGGTGTTATGTACTCAGGTGAATATGATGCTTGTGATGTTACTCTGAGTGTATATCCACACCGGGCAAGCTTGAAAAATATGCCTGGCCACGGTGGGAATCGAACCTACGACCTTTGGAATATCGACACCGTGGCCAGGCATATTTTTCAAGCTTGCCCGGTGTGGATATACACTCCGAGTAACATCACAAGCATTGTATTTCAACTGTTGCTAATATCAGGGTTCGTGCTACTCCTTAAAGTCCTTAAATACTAATTGAATAAGTTTTGAGCTTTCAAGGGCGCTTGAAAAGCTCTTGAAATTTACAGTTCTTAAATACTCCTTGAATTATTAAAGTAAGTGAAACCATAGTGTTAACTTTTGTTAGTTCCATAGCTATTTCGTGGTGCAAAAACCGGCCTAAGAAACAAATCGTTGATACACCAATTCGTTAATATTACACCAAGTATTTCGTTTGGAAACTACACTGGTCAATAAATCGTGGCCTCGATATGGGTTCGATTTCCCGCAATTTTCTATGTTTTCAACATATTTTTTTTCCTTGAAAGAAAACATCTCAAACACTTCTTGAAAAGTGCTGCAATATTTTTATTTTATTCAAAATCTTTGTTTAGAAACATTTCTTGTTTTGTATCATTCTTGAAGCTGGTGTTATCTCGCAAAGGTATATTGACTCCGTAAATGCAGTGTGGATTATGACAATTTCGTTTGAGTCTGACAAATGTCAGCTCAAGTCAACTCGGTGCTACGCACCTCGTCGGCTATCAGCTCATATACGACGAGAGCGAATGGTATAATTGTTAAATATATATATATATATATTGAGGTCTTTGAAAAACTCACGAGTGCATGTTCATCCAAATTTCACTGATTGGTTGATTTAATCTTCACAATGTTTTCCCACCAATCAGATCAGTTTGTTACAGATTTTTGCACTGTGATTACAGAAAATTGCACTGTTTTTACAGAAAATTGCACTGTGATTACAGAAAATTGCACTGTGATTACAGAAAATTGCACTACTGTTTGTGATTAACTGCACTGAAATCAACCAATCACAGTCGAGTAATGTCTTTATGTATATTATTAGGTGTTATAAACATGTGTGTGTAATTGTGTGATTATTTTTCAGAGCTAATGGTAATCCTGGTCCAGACCCTTACTATATCGATCAAGCTAAGAATATTTTATATGAATTGGAACATTTAGATATTCCCGCAGTGTGTGAAGATAGGTAAATGTTATTAGTTAAGCAAAAAATAAAAGTACTGTACGATAAAATTAAATATGAATAATGCATGGTATTATATTTTGGCTTAATAGTATAAACGAAATTTTATGGAAACATCGCATAATGAAATTTGGTGCACGTTTTGGTGCAGATTTAGACTTTTCTCATTTTGTGCAAATTTTGTTTCAAAGTTACAGTATGCAAAAAATCGTTTTGACCAGAAGGAAACCGACATTGCACTCAAAATTGGCACAGTTTGTGGTATTCCAACATCTGACTTGCTTCTATAATTCGACGGAGCACGTTAACTTATAAACCACCGTGGCCGGGCATATTTGTCAAGCTCGTCCGGTGTGGATATACACTCAGAGTAACATCACAAACATCATATTCACCTGAGTACACAACACCAACACAGAAAAAAAATTATAAACTGAAATTAAACTTTTGTTTCAGGATTCAGAATTCCCGCAGTCCTCCGACTGTGACCGCTGATTCTAGCGTGTTGCGCAGTAAGTCCGGCTCCGTGGAAAAACTGAGTCATGAAAGTAAAGGCAAATTGACTACAGGGTCTGTAGAAAATTTGCGAATGTCAGGTGGGCTATTTAACGTAATTGTTGATAATTATCGTATACCCCTTTATGTTGGGACTTTTAAACTTGGTTTCTATTGGATGTTACAGCGTTTTGAATAGTTAGTTTTTGTATACATTTGACTGCTACTTGCCGTAAGGTAAACCTATAGAAAAGTTGAACAAACCCTATAGTTATGAAGTGTACGACCTCGTATGACATTTCTGAGGCATTTTTTAATCCTGGGGGTTTAGTAGACGTACAGTGGTTAGCGAATGATGCATCAACTCTAATCTACAGTTTTCGTCTCGTCTGTGAGTGGTGGCCATTCTGAAGAATGACTGCACGTTTTCTTTGGATACCGTAGTATATGGTCTCGCGGTAGTGGCCAGTGAGCGATCTGAACCTCTACTATAAGAATGTCGGAAAATGTATGCAATGTTTATTATAAACTAAGATTCATAGGTAATGTTAGATTCATGGTGTTTGGTTTCATGTCATAGCCAGAGACTTGAGATGTAAATTTCGTGTTTTATTAGGTGTAGAAGAAACAGAATCAGTTCATTCAGAAACCAGTGGAGGGAATATTGGTCCTTTATCGCCATACCACCGCAGAAGACAAAGTTCAAATGTTTCAGATGGTTCTAAAGGCAGTGCTGGTAGCGCTGGTAAGATGACAAGAACTATAGCTGCTGCACCTTTCACTTTGGCAAAGTTGAGAAAAGATACAGAGAATGTGGGTGATCTTAAATTTAATTATCTTAACAAGTAAGCATTATTGGAATAATATAGACGTATAAGTACTGTTACAGTAATAGAATGGTTTTGATCAAACATGTACGAGTGGGTTTTCAAAAATCATCAAAATAGCACGAGTCTTCTGAGTTCGGACAAGTGCTATTCGAGGTCTTTGAAAAAAATCACGAGTGCTTGTTTTATCCAAATTGCACGAGAAAGTGAGAAACCATGTACAGTAATACACAAGAAGATCTTCATGACAACTGTACTTTCAACTTATGAGCTTCGGCGTACCGTCCACTGAAAAAGGTTTTGCCTCTTGGGAGGGTCAGTACCCCAAAAATGGCGAAAAAAGGCTAATTTAATGTACTGCACAGTGATTGGTCAGGTAATGTCGTTTTACAGGGTTGAAAATGGCCAAGCCACATCCCTATCTATTTCGATGTGGTATCACAGCTATTTAAGTTCAATTAATTTAACAATGAAAGCTCCTGATCAGAAAGTTAATTAACTCGCTCTCATTTAAATACAGATTCTAGCTACTTTAGGTACTAGATAAAACATGAACAGCCGATCTTTATCTGATGTACAGTACAAACTCGAGCCGAAGGCGAGAGTTTGTATATCAGATAAAGATCGGATGCGAATGACATTGTTTTATCGTGCTTAAAAAAACAACCCATCTTATGAGTTCATTGGCGAAGTAATTTTTAAAATAAACATTGTCTAACCCGAGAAAATCAAAGCTAAAGTTTATGTAAATAAGGACAAATCTTTATCCGATTTGCAAACACTGATTAAACATTCATTTTTTTGTATTTTCCTCGTGAATTATTAATGAGTTTGTTAATCATAAATATTCTTTCAGATTATCCTCGGGTGAAGAGAATACGGTGTTTCATTACGTCATACACAATACATTTCATGGAATTATTATGTCACCATTTGTAAACGCTTCAAAAGGAAGACTTCATGATGCTGTATTAGAAAATTTCAACAAAGCGTGCTTGAAGATTAGAAGTCATTTTCGACGAAATGTAGGTGGACAATATTTTCAATGACACTGTATTTGTAAATCCAACAAACCAAGAGGTTTTCGCGGACGACAAAGGGTGAATAATTGACATTAAAGTAAAGCCATAGAGAATAGAATGGTTTCCAAAAGCAACAGGTTTACAGTTTTAATCACAATTAAGTGGTTTGCAGCCAAATAATACATGAAACATTGCAAAATACAAACGTTCTCCATTATGACATTCATATTCTTCTTTGAATGCGCGAATCTCATTGTTCTATCCTTTTCACTTATAGTTTTATGTCCTTTCATTTTATTACTTTTACGTAAAATTTTAGTTATTAAGGTCCGTACACACCGCACGCGATTCGACAATGCGACGCGATTTTTTAGTTTTTGAAAGTTAATAAAACAGCCAATGAGAACAAATTTTGAAAGATATGTAGACCAAATAACTCAAAATGTTAAACCGCTTCTACATATTTGGAAAATTTAAACTAGAATCAAAGTTATCGGTCAGTGAAAATCGAAAAGTCGCGTTGTCGATTCGCGTCCGGACCCCTAAACTCTTTTCCACTGGAAGAAATCGCTGCGGGAGGCAGTTCTATAGAATGCAGCTGCATTCATTCCAATTGTAACGATACAAAGGACAGGAAGAGACTTTTAGTTAGGTTGTCTTGCTGCCAGTGAACGAGAAATAAATTACATTACATTATCATTCAGCTCACTCCATATTGGGGCTTTTCAATGACCGATTACATCAAGTATTACGCTTATTTATGTTACTTATCACTTAGCTTAGACTTTATCTTTACAAAAATTCTGATATTACTTTCCTAACTGTGTTTATCCTATAACCCACCCTGCCAACTTACCCTGTGGGAGGAAACCGGAGCGCCCGGAGAAAATCCACGACTTTGGCCAGAGCGTTGACCGACTGTTTTCACATGAGTCCGTAGCGAGAATCGCACCCACGATCTCAGAGGTGAAAGGCTCTGGCGACTGCGCCATCGAGGCCTCCAGTCTCCTACTTTGAATTGTACAATTTAACAAGCATTTAGGCGACAATAGACAATTCCCATTATAGACTAATTTTAAAATTAGGCAAGGATAAAATGGCAAAGTTTGGTTGCGAAATGTTGTAAAATGCGGAAAATATAGCCTTGCAAAGTTTGCAAATTTTGTATACTTTTATATTGCATGCGGAAATTGCTATCATTTTCGGCCCAAATGTGGTAGGAATGTGGTAGGAATTTTCGCACGCAATACAAAAGTATACAAAATTTGTGAACTTTGCAAGGCTATATTTTCCTCATTTTACAACATTTCGCAACCAAACTTTGTAATTTTACTAATTTTAGTATGCTCTTTCTAGCTGTGGTGATTTATTTGCATCTCCTTGCCTAGTTTTAAAATTAGTCTATAATGGGAATTGTCTATTAACTGACGGACTAATTTCATTCTTACAGTCGTCTTTGAACAAGGAGAAGACATGCGACGCACAAGGCAAGTTTTCCTGTACAGCTTCAGATACAATCACTGAGATGGGAATACAGTTTTGTGTTGCAGATCCCAAACGACATGAACCGTTATTAAAATATTGGGTCAAAGGGTAAGTTTATTGACTTTTTACTTGTCCGTGTACGAATTAATGGGTACTGAGTATCAGGACATACTTTCCCTGCCTTATAACTGCCTTAAATGCGGGTGGATGGAAGGGAAAAGAGGCCTGACGCAAATCCCTGTCTGCATGGCCGCATGGGGAAAAGGCGTTTCACCTGATCGGTCTAACAGACAAAAAATGTTAATATGTCTTGATTGGTTGGTGCTAATTAGATAACACTATTGTTCATGCATATTGTAATTAGCAGTTTCAACTATAATTAAATTGTTGTTATTGTGTGAAATTGACATTTCTCCTGCTACATGTACATACGTGATGACTCACGTATAATTATAAAATATCGAATTTGGTGGACTTTGTTCAGTTGTTGAAGTCTCTGATATTGAATTAGTGTCCGCGCCTATTGCTAATTAAAACAACTATTGCTTTCAACCTTTTTGTCTGAGGTGCATGGTTGTATATCATACGTAAAACTGCTGAAAGCGATTCTCTTTCCAAAATGTTGATCTTGCATAAGTAGGTTTTAGTTCAGTACCCGCTGTCCTATGGCGCTTATCTTAGTTCTCCAATCCTAATAAAAATTATGATGCACTTTCTTTCTTAGGAGACTGTTACCAAATGGCGGCCCGAAAGAATTTTATGTATGTTATCAAGACACTGCTGCTCAGAATATGGTAGAACTTGCTTTTAAACTAGGCTTTGGTTCACCACTATGATAGTATGAATGGGGTGGTGGCTCAAGATTAGAATAATTTTATTTAAACAGGATGATTCCTTTAGCGCAAACTACTGCATGTTATCAGTGAAAGCCCTGGACAAATTTAGCACTCATTGCTACAATTGGTGCGTGGTCATTATAAATGCCTGCAACATTTGATTGTTCCAGGCATTTATAAATTATTTCTAGTTTTTGAAAAAAGAATACTGTTGAACGTGGTGGCCCATTGATATACACCCTTTTCATAAATGGCTGCCGATTAAAAATTCTTTTATGTGCATATAAATTGGCCCAACTAGCCTCGTACTCATGTTAAGATTTCAAAGGAATTTCTACCTAGAAACGAGGCTAGTTGGGCCAATTTATGTGCACATAAAAGAATTTTTAATCGGCAGCCATTTATGAAAAGGGTGTATAGCCAACCAGGAAACCCATGCACGTGAGTGAGTTTCGAATGTCCTTGCTATCCTATGTATAAAAGCACTGTGTTTGCATATGCGGAGAACATACTTCACACTAGGTGAGATCTCAAGCCGTGTTAAAGCCTTGGCCAGGTTTTCGCTTCGCTGATTGGCTAACAAATTTAATCAACCAAACATCGTAAACAAAACTACTCCAAGTTGCAACGCAATTTCGGATACACGTCCATGTTATCTATAAAAAATAGTCACAGAATCATAAGCGTGGCAGGCTATGCTTTCCTTATATGCCATACACTTAAAGCGTTCGGGAATGAAACATGAAAGAAATGGGATGAATATGTTGGCAGAATAAACGATTTCCATGCATTCCAACTACTTTATAGATAATATGGCGGCTCTCTCAGAAATTGCGTTGCAAGTTGCGGCGAAAATTGTCTGGTGTCTTTCAGTCCCACTTGACAACGATTGGCGATTTTTGCGACCAATAGAGAGCTTCAGATTTCGACTTCTGCTATCGTTACCATTAACCAATCATATGCATTCATTCTACCCGATTAACCAATCAAATGCGTATTAAGCCTGTTAGAGGTAGCGGTATATTGGAAGTCTGAACCAATACCAACACCATGACAGTCGCAGTGAAATGAATAGAGAGGTTCAGATTTGACTTCCACTACCGCTACCATTAAGGAACCATTAACCAATCAGATGTGTTTGATTTATCCAATTAACCAATCAGATGCGTACTAGGCCAGTGAAAGGTAGTGGTAGTCCAGTCGGAACCTCTCTAATATAACTGACAGTCGTAATCCGTTTCTCATCATTTTCTTTGTGTATTTTGGTATTCCGTTAGGGATCACAAACACGCTTGTGCACCCCGAATGGAATTATCAAAATTGTCGTATAGATCATTCGTTCATTAAGTCACCACCCCTCCATTTGTTATACAAAGTACGTAATTTATATGGTCATTAAAAACTAAAAGTTATGAAAGCGCCATCCAACTTGCCCTCGCATTTTTAAACTGGTTTGTAAATAAGATTGTAGAAAGATTTTATAGTACATTTATATTGTGTAATATATTTTGTATAAACATGAAATAGTAAATTGAACAAAGTTTATATATTTATATACCTTAAACATTCTTGTACACATAACGAATATATTTCTATAGAATACAATTTACATAATTATATATAGTGATGATATAAATTGATGATATAGCGTTTTTCTCTTGAACTACACTTATTGTTCTTCAGTGTAAATAATTTTCGGAATTACTGGAGCATACCTGTACACACGCATAGCCTCGATTTGGTTCGATTAAACAGACTGAAATAGTAAACATTACGTATAAACTGGAAAAATAGAAGAAATAAAGTCCACGCTATGCGTGTATATGTTACGCTCCAGTAATTCAGAGGGGTGCACCGGAACTCGGTTCCGGCCGGAACGAGGGGGCTGGAACCCCGATTTTTCAGAGTTCCGGCTGGAACTAATAAAAAAAGCATGACCGGAACCGGAACTCTGTCGTTTTCATACACTGTTCAGAGCAAAGGTTTTGTGCCAACTTATAACTTCTCTTTCTCGGCCAATCGTTATATAATGTAGGATGTATAAACTGTTGTATAACTATCATGGTTCGTAGAAAACAACATAAGTTTCAATGATTATTTTATTTTAATATTTGGCTAAGCAGGTCGTCAACAATCCGCGCAATATTCACAGTGAAGTTGAAAAGGAAATTGGACTAACACGCTTCTGCAATTAAATACAGAATTAAAATTTACAAATTTTAGATAAAATTATTTTAAAATATCTATTTTACTTCTCTTGGTAAAGAGAATATACACATTTTCTATATCTGGATAGCTGCTGCTATTATCATTTCATTTTTAAATGTAATCAATATTTGTAATTATTACATATGATTCATCTAGTACTGCACCGGCTGTATATCAGATAGATACATGTAGCATAGACAGACAGTTAACCTCCGAAAAGGTTTGCTAATTGATACTTTTAAAACTTGTAATAGTCGATTTTGAAGGGGTCTCTGTAAAGAACGGAAACCGAAACGACCGAATCCGGAAACGACCGAAACCGGAAATTCCCGCCTAAATTTCCCGCATAACGAATAATTATATTGTTGATGCTCGATCGCTGGAAAATGGATGCTCGATCATTTAGAAAAATATCGTCCGAAAGTATTAAGGTTGTGTACTATTTAACTGCTGACAATTTTGTCAATTATTTAATAATCTTACTGCATATTATTAACTTTCTGAACAATGCCGGTTCATGCCGGTTTTGTTTAATTTAATAAAAACGAAATTGCTTTCTCATTTGACATACGATACGGCTTCCACTAAAATGGCACGCTCTTGATTTTGAAAAAATTAAATACATGCTCATTTAGACGTATTCCAAATCCCAATTTATCTGACTGCTTTTAATAGCTTCAAATATTCAGAACATTGTTCTTTCAATCACAAGTAGTACAAGTATTATTGCATTCAATGGTAGTATTTTATTCGACTTTTAATTTGTATGTGTATTGATTAACTCGTAATGTATTATCTGCAGCCTATATTTAATATATTGTGCGGCTTGCTATAAATGCTTCGTATTATTGTTATATACATTTCTTTATCACTGATGATGATTGAAATATAGTCGAAACGTTGATAAATATAAAAATGTTATCGATCTTTGGAGTTTACACACTTGTTTTATACATTTCGTCGTGCATTTCACGCCCTGCGTCAATTTGATAGTTGACAGTCTTTGTTTATTATAAGGGATGAATGAATAAAACAAAACGCATGGTTCAGTGCAGGCTCACCTTTCTACCAGTGAGCCTGCTAGCAGGCTAAATTTTAGGCAATTTTATGCAGGAAATTAGGCGGGAATTTCCAGTTTCGGTCGTTTCCGGATTCGGTCGTTTCCGGTCGTTTCGGTTTCCGTTCTTTACAGAGACTAGTGATGGGCGATACCAGGATTTTTAATTCGATACCGATACCGATACTTTTAAGATCGGTATCGGCCGATACCGATACCTATTTCGATACCAAAATGAACACAAAATTTCAATTTTCGATACCGGAAGTGAGTACTTAAATTTCTAGTATCGGCTACTTTAGATACCTGCCGGTCAGCGGAAAAACATTTTACATTGCTGTATGTAACCTAAATAAAGCTATAAATAATAAATATTTTCTATACATGAGTTGGCGCACCACATTTGGAATATTAAGAGTTATTTTAGTGGTTTATTAAGTCTTATTCAACCAAGAAGTGAAATTAAACAAGTCGTTTAAAAAAGGGTGCAAGTATCGAACGATACCACGTCAGTAATTGATACCGATACCGCTGTTTGTGGTATCGCTGGTATCGAATACCGAGTACTCGGTATCGCCCATCACTAACAGAGACCCATTTTGAAGAGAAAAAGAAACGTTAATGTCCGTGCACGCCTCAGCTGGGAAACGTCACGAACAAAAGTCCTAATTGTCGTTACGATTGGACATGTTTAATTAACGCTAAAAGAATTATTCTTTTAAAAAAACGTAGATAATTTTTCTGGCCAGCTACTGTAACTGTTAGCTTATGGATATTAGAGTTATCTTATCACCTTTCATAAATTTTTTAAAATCTCCGTTTTTCTGTAAATTTGGTGAAAAATGAATTGAAATTGAGAATCAGTTATTGAGAGGGCTTTTATTACGGAGGTTTACTGCACGTATTACTGTATATAATTTCATACATTGATTACTAATGACTTATCTGTGTCATTTCACAACTAATATCCCAGAGACGCCGCTGTACATCTTGATTGTAAGACTCTTCACTTGATTGTACTTCCTGACAGTTGTCATAGTAACGCCCACCAAGGCCTTCAACTCTGGGGGATGTCGCCACGTACAGTGTTGTATAAGCACATTGTTCCGCAGACTGTAAGGTTAAAAATTATTATTATAAATTCTGTTTACCGAAGGTAACACTAAACAGTACTGATTTAAATTACTACTACAAAAATTGTTTAGCAAGGTGTAAAGCTCTTTACCAAATAACTTCATGTTAATGTCATTGTGAACACTTAGGGGCGGACCATTTAACTTTTGAGGGTTTGGAAGATTTCGAAAAAAAATTTCCTGCAACCCAAGGAGAAAGAAAAAAAAATCATGCAGCATACAATCGAGGAAAAAAATATGCAAAAGAGAGCGCTCAAAAAAAAATTTCTACATGTAACTCTACTGATGCTCTTCACTTCAGTATTGTGTCCACAGGCTTGCAAGATTTTGCATTTTTGAGCAGGCACTTATGCTTAAAAGAACACGGGGTGAACAGTGGATAACATTACAGGGATTCTACCGCCTTTGGAGGCTCTGACATACGATAGCCAGTGGCGTTCCCTGGCAAAATTGTTGCCCCCCCCCCCCTCCTGAGAAAATCTGGGCTTAAGGTAATTCCGCAGTTTTGCATTGCGCACTTTTACTGCGTACATCTTATAACTTATAATTTCATCCATTATACGTACCGTTTAAAAAATATCATTTTATGACAATTTTATGTTACTTCAAAACATCTTTGGTTACATTCATGCAAAGAATTGCGTTAAAATCAATGTTTTCAAAAAAGGCATACAAAAGTGTAGATAGGACACAGATGTCTGTAGTATATTTACTTCTATTTGACGTTTTAATGTCACAATTCCCTAAAAAGATCGGTGACCCCCGTTTTTTAACTGATAATTTATTTCTTTAATGCATTTTACATTTCATATCCGAAATTAAAAGAAAAATCATTTCTGGATCTTGAAAAAAAATTCTTTATCAATGTATGTTCTCAAAGAAAGATATGTAAAGTAATGTGGAAAAGACATTTGTGGATCAGAATTGTACCCCAATTTCCCCTCTTTATCCCTCAACTATCCCTTACTGTAACTATCAAATCAACTATCCCTGACTATCCCTCATGTGTTTCAAGAGTTGCCTGCGGAGGAGGCTAGTAGTTTCATTTTGCTCAAAACACAATATGTTTTCAAAAATAATTACAAGATAGGTTTACTAAAGCAAAATCCGCGCTAAAAACGTCAATAAATATCGGGCTGTTGTGAGTTTGCTGTTACTCGTAATGAGCGTCAAGATGGCGCCATATTGGGGTAAAGGTGGTATATTGTGATTGTCATATCTTCTTAACGAGTTCGGTGACCCCGACTTTTTTGTGTGATTTTACTTTAAGTATATCATAAACTCCATGCCTGGGAAGTTTCAGCACATTCTCATTTCGGGAACAATTACTGCGGAATTACCTTAAGATAGTTATGTACAAGTTTATTAGTTATTTATACATATCTAATATGCATGGTAGAAAAAGTATTTTTGGATGGTTGAGTCTGTGTGCGTTTTTTGATAACATAGCTCCAAACTATTAAAGCTTCAAAGGCCTATCTACAGGATGTAAGTTGAACGTACTGTATATACGATGATTTGAATGCGAAAATGCCAGTTTAGAGAGTCTAGATTTTAAAAAAATTCTGAAGAGGATGGATGCAACCCGATCCCCAACAAGCTATCTGTATGAACGATTGAAAAGCTACAGAGCTATATTTGGTGGAACATTGTTGTTTTGGAGGGCAGTTTAGGGCTTGTTCGCCTGGGCGGAAAAAAAATTCTTGCATAGACTGAATCTTCCAACCCC
>CACRXK020001060.1:0-57325 GCA_902702795.2 Paramuricea clavata | reverse complement strand
AACCCCCCAAACAAAATGTCCACCCCTCCAAAAAATTTTCAACACCCCCCCCCAATATTCGGCATAATAAAAATAATTAAATAGTCCACTCCAATGTGCAGAGTGTTGATGATACACAATAAACGTAGGAGTTGCATTCACTGGTTTATTGGAGCAATTGTAAAGTTTTGAAACTCTATTATCTCCCCTGAATAGAGTTTGCAGTGCCTTGTCATGCAAATAGCTTGCTTGCAAGGAACGTTAGGAAATTTTACGAACATTATTTTTAGTTTTTAATTCTTTTAGGAAATAGTGTTACCTAAATTTAATCTTTACGTCCCAAATATTATTTACATCGGAGTTGCATCATAAATTGTACTCGGATCCAAACGACACAATGTCAATGATTTTATAAAAGTAAAAGCATACATGTATTGTGTATTGGCCTATTGGGTTCACACTTTTACAGGTTCATTTAACTTTAACTCTCTCAAGTTTCAACAGACAATCGGACAGGCCAAATCCATTGATATGACAACTTCAAAAAACGTTTTTTCGAAGCTAGAAATCATGATTTTTTTCAAAATTTTCCAGGGATACTTTGTTTCCTGCTCTCTAGACTCCCGCTCGCGCGGCTCTAGTGCTCCACCCCTAGAATATAGACCTTACTGGGGTTTGGTGACACTTTGTATTGCTTCAGTCACCTGCTCACGGCTCACCCCCCTAAAATTTCTGGCACCACCCCAGTAAAAAATATGAAAATCCGTCTATGTTGTAAATTCACGAGGAAATCAGCTAAAATTCAAGTGAACTGATTTCAAAAATCCGGACTATAGAAATTCGCGACATAAACCTTTTACTTAACTAGCTGTGTATATATAAGTGTATTTTGTTCATATATAAACATGCCATCCCGCCTATATAGGGCGAGTTTTTCGCCTAGCATGGGATGTTTGTCTAAACGAATGATTCTTCTCTATGTAAATCAAGCTTATGTTTCCTTGTAGATCTCGTTGGTGGACGTGTATCTGGCAATTCTATTGTTGGACAAACTTAACAACCATTCTTCGGACTTTGCTTTAGTAAAACTTTCAGTCAAAATTTTACGTGATTTGGTTGGTTAGTTTATACTTCATATTTCATTACATTTTCTTTTAAGAGTAAAGGACATCGGCAGCAAAATTTATGTTTATCTACAATCTTGGCCATAAACCTTAGATTTATTGTACAGACAAAATGTTACGTGTTAGTAAAAATGTGGGAAAGCAACATTGAATTTGAGGTACAATATAATTTTAAAAACCCAAGTATATTAAGAAGTTGCGAATTTGTTTAGCCGTTCTGTACGTACTTTTGGCCAAGATTGTAGTTGATAATGATATGCAACATTTTTGTTTTTTTATATAGTTGAAAACAACTTTTAAAACTGTTTGCAGTTTATCGATTTTACGGCTTTTTCAACTTTTCGTTTCCGAGGACGATAAGTTAGGAGTTTATATACGGCCTGGAAGATATAACAGCACGAGATTTAATTCTCGTATTTACTTTTAGAAAAGTTTCAATATTAGTAGTTGAATATTGCAGCTATTTGTGAATGAATTGTTCTCGTAATTAAGGAGCTATATTTATCATGTCTCTATATAAGAAATGGGCCTCGTATATATGATTTTCTGAACTGATTAAATGATACTCTAATTAGATGCTTTGCATGAGTTTAAGGTTTAGAGTTTAAGGCCAGGGTCAAACGTCGAACTTCTCATGCGCCGAACCTGATGCAAATGAAGTGAAACAAAGAACTTAGCTTAACATTAGGTTCGGAGCATGAAAAGTTCGACGTTTGTCCCTGGCTTAAGGTTTGCAAAGGACAACCTTTTTTGAATTAGCTGTATATATTACATTTAACCATTTACGTTTTTTACACCATGATTTTTCTTTTTTTTTGTACTATTGCGATCAAAAAGCCAGATACGATGCGATTTAAAAATGCCGCTCGAAATCGCATTTTTCCACCGTTCGGAATTGCATGTAAAGATATTGTCTGAGTATTGAAATTATTCTCGTTTGGGATTCAAATTTAAGTTGTAAGAATCAAGATGGCGCAACACATGTGCATGTAAGCATCAAGTTTTGGTAAATTTCTTCTCGAAATTTTGCATGGGAGCTTGCAGACTGGACTCCATTCTCGTACCCATAGCCATTCTTACGCGCGTTCGACCGAGCGCGACGAAGGGCTCTGGGTACGAGAATGACTGGACTTCAATTCCAAAAGGGCAACCAACCTCGTACCCAGGCTCTTTTCACTACGCGCCTTGCTAAGGAGACGCGTAGTGGAAAGAGCCTGGGTACGAGGTTGAAGGGCAACAAGCATGGTCATGTGGGAAGTTCTCAGCAGGAGCTATCAATGTAAATATTGAACAGTCGCACATTTGTCAGATCCAAGCAAAATTGTTATAATCCACACTGGACTTGTTATATGAACGCCTTCACAAAACGCAACATACATTACTCAATGTTGCCCGGGCTTATAGATTTTATAACGTTTTCTCGTTTAGGTTTGGTGCTCGCTGCTGCTATTTTTGCTGTCATATTGTGTGTTATCTCTCTTATACGTTTCCTGGAAAACCATAAGTAGGCTATGTTTAAATCCCCGCACAGGCGAACATGTTTTCTTGGACAACTTTTCCCTTACAACTTTATTGTGAAATTTCCTTGACAACTGTTCCTAACCTCATACCCAGGCGTTTTTGGGTTGCCGCCACACTATGACCAGCTTTGGATGATGCAAATCTTATAGTTTCGTTTTAAATTTTTCTGGTTTAAATTTCATGCAATATATAGCTTCATTCATGGTTGAATATTAATATTTCTGTATTATAAACACCTGGGACCACTTTTAACCTGTGATTCCACACAATTTTAAGCTTTCCTTTTATATTTTATCTTTAGGAACAACATGCTAAGGATGTTCAAAGGAGATAAATCTTTTATTCCTCGGACGATTAGTGTGTCACAGTTCATGATTGTAAGTTGAGCGATATACTGATATTTCCCTATTAATATGAACTTTTCAGCGACAACGTTTAAGCCCCCTACAGACGAGCAATTTTTTCTTGACAAACTTCTCTTGACAAGTTTACCTGCTCGTATGTACGTGGTCAACAAGTTTTCCTTGGCAAGTTTTTATTGACACGTTTTGTTGCTCGAACACGCGTTATATAGGCGCGTCTGCATGGTTGTTGCGAAATGTCAAAGCTATTTATTGAGCTCTGAATGTTTTGACTGTTTAAAAAACTGAAGCATATTAAGCTAGCTATGTGCAGCTAGCTTTCACAGAAAAGAGACTTGTTTTTATATATATACTCTACGCTTAGCAATACCTGTAATTAGGTCATGCAAATAAAGCTTTATAATATGGAAACGTTGCCGTTTTCTGTTTTATACACAAGTGAATAAAACATGGCCGTAAGCATTTCAAAGTATAAATCCACACCTGAATATTTAACATTCTACGAACTCGAGTCGAATGATGAAGTGCATGATAGCCGTTGAGGCGCGTATAGCACCGAATCGGCTATCGCTCATATTCGACGAGAGTTAGTGAATAGTGGAAAAACTGTCTGAATTCACAGACTTTGCTTTTCGGATATTTTGTTAATTTGTTTATGTGTTTTTATCGTCGCTCTTTTGGCCGATTATTTTTAATTTCAAAAATATATATTTTTAACCATTTTAAATTTTAAAAGTTCATTTGCTAACATGTAAACAATTTGTGGGAGTTTTTCATTGTGTTTTTAATGCTGTAAAGGCTATAAAAACAACTTGCCGTTTTCTCGTTCGCGAAACTTCGCAAATTCAGTTTGAGCCGCCATTTTGTTTTTTTTTTACTGGCAGGATATGTGCTAATCTCCTGCTAGTAGAGTACCAATCAGATTGCAGAATACCTCATATCCAGATCTTGTGTATATAATAATGTTTGTTTTTCCTAGGGGAAAGGATTAAGATACCATAGTTTTCAGATTGGTTACTTTTTATGGGGTAAGTGTTCCTTGACTATATCCCAAATATGATTCTTGTTTATAGTATGAATAATATTTGGGTAATTCTAAGAAGAATTATAACATATCTTTGTAGTAAAAAACCCTGTCAAAATTGCCGGAGATGAAGTGAAATGAGTGAATTTCGGGAGGGAAAAAAAAAAGAAAAAATAGTTTACATTTTATAATGACATCATACAGTATCTGGCAAGTTAGACAATGAAAAAGTTTACCAAGATGAGCTTTTTACATATACCAAAAGTCACATTTACGTTGTGTCAATTATTTACGCGAGTGAGATCAATGGGAGGTCCACCTATCACCCAAAGTCATGAATTCCTGATCATTGATGGACTTTTCACTCTCCTATACGTCCTATACTTCCTCAGCTCGTTGACCTTCCTTTACCTGGGGCCGAGCGGAATCAAGGATCGTTAAAAAGTGCATTTATATATTTGACAGTAGTGTTGCAGTTATTTTAGGAAACCCAATTTTGTAGAACAGGGAGGGGAGGATAGGATTAACATAATATCAACAGAAATTGTTGCATTTGGTGCCCCCCCCCCTCCGTCATTTTAGATTTAGCAAGATTTTTACACCGTTGTTCTATCTTTTCAGGTTACATTTTGCTCTTTACCCTGTTTTCGGTCATCTTCATATTTTTTTACATTTTATCAATTGGCATCGTTCAGGATTTGGTCGTGGGCTGGTTAGAAGGAGGAGGGTGGGTAAAGCCTTGTTTTCTACATAACTTGTTAATAAAAGTTTAATTTGCCACTCTGTGCGAGTTTTTATTATTAACATGACAAAATTACTGGATGTTGATTGGTTGTGAGGAGTTCAATAATTTCATTAATTGTACTGCAGTACAATTAACGTTCACAAAACAAACAAAATGGCGGAATTTAATTAAACTATTCGGTATTTAATTAAACACAAATGAAATTGCCCTAGCAAAATAACTAAATAAAAATACGAACAAATTAAAAGCACCAAATTTTGGTTGGAAATCTGGCGAGAGAATATGATGTTGACATTGAGAAGTATTCAATTTTGTCATGCTAATAATAAACAAGCAATCATGCGATGTTGCTTGTACAATTAGGGATTAATAGTATACTCGTGACGTTTGGAAATTTTGCCAAATTGGACTCGCTCCGGCGGCCCAAATTGGACTTGCCATCACATGATTACCAATACAAATTGTAGTTTGATTTGTGTATCCTGCCTAAAACATCGCCCCTTCCCCCAACACAATGTTGTTGAATTACGTTGAAAATGTAGGCAAAATAATGGCAGCATTTGGTGGGGGTAAGGGGGGGGGGGGCTAATGAAGTAATTTGAATGTATTTTCCTAAAAATTAGATCTATTTTATTAACAGTTTTGTTCACGATTGACTAGGTTGGCTCTACCTTGTAAGTTCAGTTCAGAGCGACAGAGATTAGTATGGTGGCCGAGAACTGCCATAACAATTAAAAAAAAAAAATAATAAATAAATGAATTAATTCGGAAAACAAATTACATTAATAGTAAATTCAATTAAAATATAAAGTAAAACAATTAAAAAATAAATAAAATTTATTTCAAATCAAAACTAAATTAATTTCAAAATAAAATAAAATTAAAAAAAAATTCCGATGGCCTAAAACTGCCATAGACCACAACTCATTGCGAGCTTTAAAACCTTCCCTCCCTTAAAAATGGCAGGCTATGCAGGCTTATAGAGCAGATTTCGCGCGCTTTATCAATTCCAAGATGGCCGACAGAAAAAGAACGTGGGCATCTTTCAAAAATCAAATGAAGGCCAAAAGGCTTAAAAATACTGGAAAAAACATCAACAAAACAGGAAAACACAATATTTTGGACAGAAAGGAGTTGGTGGTGCAACGGCTATCCGCTGAAGTGTCCGGGAAGGCACAGAAGTATACTCGTGTCGGTCCACGTGAATTTGTCACCTACCAGGATGGAGAGTTGACGGTGGAAGGCATCAAAGAAGCTTGTGAAAGGCACTTTGCTCTTGAAGATATGTCATGTGATATTTTAGCCAGCGACCAGGGTCCATCTTGTACATCAATGGAGCATATTCCAGACTTAAAGGTTATCCATGTGAGATTTATAAATGAAACGTCGAAGTTGAAAAAAGATGAAAAGTCCTGCAACCACCAACCTAGACATGTTTCCAGTGTTCCTTCAGTGCTTGTAATGCACCTATCAATGTTAACCCCGAGGGGGCGGGGGTCGGGCAAAGGGTGGGGATTTGATCAATCAGGTGGTCCCATGGGTCGGGATTTGGACTGACACTTTTTTTCTAAGTGGCCCGAGGGTGGGGATTTTTGACAGATTAACACTGATCTCAGACGATATACTGAAGAAAACTGAGCCAATTTTAGAACAAACTCTGACTCGTCCCCAGTCGCCCGCTGTAAAAAGGGACTGTGGAAGAGTCAGGAACAAACTGAAGACTAGGCACTAGTTTATCGCTCGCTGTCTTGCGCGTTGTTTTTACAAGAAATATGGAGATTTCTGGACAAGAAATAAACACTTATAATCCATTTTATAATTATATTAATATCGATTTATACTTATATGTTAAAAGTTCACATTATGTACTATTTAAAACACGAGTACGAGTGTGTTTTATCAGATATAAAACGCGAGGCGCACAACTTAAAATACGACTACAAAAGAATACTAATTAGGGCTAACAATTATATAAGAATACTGACAATATAATTATATAAGAATACTGTGTTTTATTAGCCTGCGTTCCAGTCCACTACACCGTGGTGTAGCGGACTGGAACACAGGCTAGTGTTTTATCAGATATTATAAACTCACTTCATGTGACATAATATGGCTGACATGTTTACCGCAAGGTATATGAATTATTAATGAGTATTTTAAGTTATTTTGAAACGTTCTTTATATTTGTTATACTTTTAAATTATACCGCCAAATGTATTTGTGTAATTTCCTTATCACCTGACATATAGATTATAGAGTGCACCAGAAACCAAATACCTCAGGAATACAATTTCATCCCGGGGGTGGGGAATTTTGCCCAGGAATTTTCTCCCGAGGGAGTGGCATTTGACATTTTTTTTTGTAAAAATGTCAAATCCCCACCCCTTGCCCGACCCCCCCTCCCTCGGGGTTAACATTGATAGGTGCATAAGTGACAGAGGCAATCACGAAAATGAAATACCGTACAGTAGCACTAGAAAGTCTTATCCGAAAAGTTTATCTGTGTCTCAGATGATAAAACTTGGAAAGACTTTAAAGCCTAATGCTGCTGGGAAAATTCTTGACATATACTCATTCAACCTTGAAACGATGACGTGGGATTGTATTCCACAAAAGGTTGAATTCATAATTGAAGATGATGTGTTGGGTAGTGGCGGATTTCGCACAGCATATAAAGCTACAAGTTCTTATTCAGGATACAATCATACAACCTGGGTTGTGAAAAAATATTTGGATCATGTGAAAAAAGAAATCAAAGAAGATCTTCGTTTGTCTATGGAAGAACACACTAAAAAAATTGTCCAGATGCATGCCCTGGCTAAGAATACTGCATCTCAACTCACAAAAAAAGTTAAGGAAGAAGGTCTTACAACACAATATGGAGAAACACTCAAATTCAAAGATGTGTTTTTTGCGAAGGTTGATGAAGAGTGTGTAACCCTGGAGGAGTTTATTGAGGGAGATTTTGTCAAATATATAAACAACACTGGGAAAGCTTGTGTACCTGATAGTGATATAATAGGTCAAAAGGCACAGTGTTTAGCTCACTTCTCTTATGAGAAATCTAAAAGTGAGCTAATGATTCTTGATATCCAAGGAAGTGGCCACATGTTATTTGATCCTGAAATTGCCACAGCTGATTTAATAAAAGACAGAGAAGTCTTATTCTGTGCAGGTAACCTGACTGAAATTGCTATTAATGAATTTATTTCTCATCACTCCTGTAATGAGTTTTGTCGACTTATTGGATTAAAAGTCTTAGAAAGTTAACAGTAAGAGATGATAATCATGATGTATGGTACATGTTCCAAACACTTTAGATGACTTGATATTATAATTCGAGTATAATAAACATCATTTATGTCAATGTTTTGTTGCTTAAAGTTCATAAGGATAATTTAAACATGCCCAAAAGTATGGCAAGGTTTTAGTAATTACATTTATAGTAATAATATGGCAAGGTTATAGTAATTACGTTGTTACAATAAGAAGATAAATCAGTGATATTGATCATTAATACCAGTTTATGTTATTGTCTATCAACAAGTTTACCTTTCTGTGTGTATGCATGCATGATAAACAGGTTTTCCTTGACATGTTTCCTGTGATAAGTTTTGTTTCTTGCGTGTGCGGAATGTTGTGAAACATTTATCTCCCAGAAGTTGACATGGACAAAACTGACTTTGGCACAAGGAAAAATTCTCCTTTCTTGCTGCACACACAAGTAAATAAAACTTGTCAAGGAAAACTTGCTCTAGGCCCTTTACTCAGCTGGCTTTGGCATGTTCGTCATGGGCTAGCGTTGTCATGGGCTAGCATTTTGTAAGTATGACTTTACAGTCGTAATGACAGGCTTGCCTAGGTGCAAGACTTCTCATGTGAAAACATGCTGAAATTAAATATATTTCATAGACTGGAATATATATCTACGCTAGTTCTTGTTAATTCTATGTTTAATTTAAGGAATAGGCTTTATCAATTGGACATGTCTATATTGTCTTTCAAATAACAAAACACATCTGCATATTCATTAGCATCCAATGACAGTGGATCAGGAACCAGTTCCTCACACTTTGCCCTAAAGTCTGGCAAAAGATAATCATCCAGTTCTTCTGTACCAAATACATCTGCAAACTGGGCAACTTCTTCAAGTTGTTGTTCAGTTACCTGCAACCCTAAAATAATGCCAGCAATTGTCAGCCTTTACTTATAAAATTCTCGCCTAAAATGGCCGAACTGCATTATAGAATCTGAACAAACCTTACCACAATCCTCCAGCCCATATTGCTCTGGAAAATCATAAACATGGTTTGGAATACCATCAGGAAGTAATGTGTTCCTTTGCTCACGTATTCGGTGTGTGTTCCATACAACATCAACAAACTTGTCAATTTCATTTTGGATTGTTGGAACCATTAAATATGCCAGTATATTTCTATGAATAAGAAAGTTGATTTTGCTATTTTGAACTTAACCCTTTAATTCATTTGGCAATCCACCCTAGCTACTATAGAAATTTTATCTGTCTTACGCCAACTATTTTACTTGTCAAGGGGATAATGCTGGGTTAACATATCATTTTAAGATTCCATTTTGGTCAATTTCTTTACACAAGGGGGGGGGGGGGTGGCACCCCCTTAAAACATCTTTAAATTAATATTGGCAAAACGAAGGATTTTTGTCAGTATTTTGTTTTCATAGTTGGCCAAACATGAATCAGATAGAAAATTAAAGAAGCCTGCTTAAGCCTCTTTGCAACAGCCTAGGCATGTCTTTATTTAACATACCTGTGAAACTCATCATTTGGGTCATAATGACCCTCATCTTTCAACCAATTTAATTGGACTTTATAAAACTTCTCTAATCTCTCATGTATTTCTCTCCACCATCTTTCAATCTATATAGTTTCAAAGAAATTAATAATAATTGTAAACAAATGCTTAACCTTGTGACTTTTATACACAACATGTATAAAAATCTGATTCACTGAAGGGCAGGCAGGTGGAATTTATTCTTGGTTGAATTATAGAAGTTCATAAAAATAAAGAGCAATGTCCCAGGGCATGTAAAATTTCTGTTGAGCAACTAAAAAAATTTGAGTTGCGTCGTGTGGGGCAACCAGGTATTAAACATAGAAAAGACAGAATCGTCAAACTGCTGTGCAATATCTGTCTGTAATATGTACTCCAGAATGCAGTGCATGCAAACTCTGTACCTAAGATATGCCAATATTAACTACAGATAGTACTATAATTTGGCAAACTCATGCCAAAAATATTCTGTGTGACCTATATGCACCCTGGTATGTACTATACCTGATTTGCTGTTGAAGGACCATATATGACCGTTTCATTGGGATCCATATCCTGGTGATGTTGACGTAGGTAGGCATGCATAGTTACCATATCTACTGTCTCTGTTCCCTTGTCAACTCTTATCATGCTTGCAATGGTTTTGGTTTGGTACAGGTGTTCCAGGTAAAATCGTGCAATCAACTTTGGATTGCTGTTGCTTGTCCAAACTTTTGCCCAGAGAACTTTTCTACTGCAAGTATCAATGCAACCGTAAACAGCTATGGGAAAGGTATTATTTTGATATCCCATTAACTTGTCATGCCCGTCCAGCGAATGCACCCAGTTTGGTCCACGGGTTGTGAAGTGACCTGCCCTTTTTCTTTTCTTCAGACCAGGAGTTCTTTCCTCGAGTCCTTCAGGATCGATATCATACATGACGGCATGAACTAAGTCTCGAGGTACTCGTAAGTCATGAACTTGCCTAATCTTTTTTTGCATGGCTCGATATCCAAGCATCTTTCCAGGACCTTCCAATTCTTCCCGTACGACCTGTTCAACTTGCTCAACTGTCACATCAATGTCTGTATAGTAGATTTCAAAATACCTTAATCTTCTGTCAAGTGTTCTAACACTCCAAGCGTAGTCTGGAAAATCTCTAGCCATGTAATCTAGTATCTCATTACGGCGAAGTCCTTGTCTTACAAACTCATTCAATGCTTCTTTGAGTGATTCGTCTTCTTGCCAGTTGTTATTTCTTAACCTCCTTAATGCCGCCATCTTGGATTGTGGTATAGCCTGCATAGCCTGCCATTTTTAAGGGAGGGAAGGTTTTAAAGCTCGCAATGAGTTGTGGTCTATGGCAGTTTTAGGCCATCGGAATTTTTTTTTAATTTTATTTTATTTTGAAATTAATTTACTTTTGATTTGAAATAAATTTTATTTATTTTTTAATTGTTTTACTTTATATTTTAATTGAATTTACTATTAATGTAATTTGTTTTCCGAATTAATTCATTTAATTTTTTTTTTTTTTTTTAAATTGTTATGGCAGTTCTCGGCCACCATAGATTAGGCTGCTTAGGCAAATGATACCGGAAAAAAGAAGTAGGTTACTTAGGCCTATAGAGGGCATGAGTATATACTCCCCCTAGTGAGAACAGAAAGATTCAAAAGGGCGTTCATAAATCGTTGTCTGTATAACTTTGTTTAGACTTTAATGTATTTAAAACTTTTTAAAACTTTTTTACGCTTCTTAACTTACATTGTAAATATAACTATCTAGACCAATTACCTTTCGATTGTAAACTCAGACGGATGTATCTGAGTATTTTAATAAAGACTATTATTATTATTATTATCATTATTATTATTATTATTATTATACCGGAAGTATTATTCCAGATCCATTCTCCATGACATCGGGTCCATAACACGGGTCAACTAGTCCCATTGATCCAAGTTACGATTATTTTAGCAAACCATTTTGCCTCATAAGGACTCATAACAGCATATGAGCCTGCTTTGCTGGGAGGCTCACCTGAGTGCATGGATGAAGTATTTCTGTGTTCATGCGACTGTAATTTTATCTCACCAATATCCAACTTGAAGGACAATAAGAACTTACCACGATTACAATGAAATATTTTTAGTTGTAATTAAACAAACAGCACCTTGTATTACAACTTTAGTAGTAGTGTATCTGTTGGGGTCTATTAATGTTTATTTTTGTTTGCATTTTCCAACTGCATGCCGTTCAATACTATATTATAGGTCAAAATCGGTAAAATATGTCCATCCCGGCCAGGTGGAATAATAAAAACCTTCACATGGAGAATTTTATCCCATATGACTGAGATCTCACCTGCAGTAAAACCCCACGTATAAGAACCTAGAGTTTAAGAACCTGTTAGGCTAAAATTGGTTATTTAGACCCCCTTTGTATAAGAACCTGTTTAGGCTAAAATTTCAAACAGGTTCTTATTTTATTTTTATCATTCTAACAGTCGAAACTAAAATTTATAAATAAAAGAAAACAAACTCTTCTCTTCATACAGGGCTTTCAGAGTTATTCTGAGTAGGTGGCTGTGTTAATAAAGTATAGCTGGCTGTGGGGAGCAGTCTAGGGAGTCTTAAAGTCATCCAAATTAACTAGTGCATATTGATTATATAGCAACACAACTGAGCTCTGTAACCAAATTATAATGCATCACTACTTTCATTCTTTAAGAAGATAACTTCAAGATTTAAGATGGCAATTAACTAAATCAATTTTAAGAAATACTATGTCGTTTTCGAAAATTAAATAACCAGGATATACTGTAAAGTAGGGCAGGTTGAGGAAAATGAGTCACTTTTTCTTCTTCACCAACTGAAAATGAGTCGCTTTTTCTTTAGAAAATAAGAACCTATTTAAGAACCTGTTGAGCCTAATTTCGCGATAAGCACCATTTATATAAGAACCTGTTTAGGCTAACTTGAAAAATCTAGGTTCTTATACGCGGGGTTTTACTGTAGCACAAGGTGAGATCTCACCTAGTCAGCCTGGCTTGTTTCTCATACGAACACAAATTGTATTTTATATGTGTTAACAAAGGGCACTCAGGTGAGTTTCCAGGTTATCTGGGCTCATAAATGGTATTCATCTCAAAAAATGTTGCTTCACATTTTGTTTCAGTATTCTCCTGGCCGTGGCTCTTCTTACCTACTTGTGTCTGCTTATAATCGCGGCGACAATATTCCGTGATTACGACTTTCCTAAAACCGTCATATCTATAAATAACAGGTATGTATTTTTGTGTGTGTTTTGATGTTATTATGTATACTCAGGTGAATTAATGTTTTTGATGTTACGCTGAATCTCTGATCATGTACTTTACTGTGTATAGGTTCTCCCTGGAACGTGGGATTACTCTAAATATCCCGTACACCTCGAAACAAAATCCCTTAAAGGCCTCAAAATCCATGAATTAAACCGTCCATCCATGAACAAAAAAATCTTTGACAAATACTCCGCATTGTCAGAATAGATATGAAACTGGCATCTCCTGTGGTATAATCACACCAATATTGTTGCAAATCGCTTCATTTATAGTTTATTCAGTCTTTGTGTTGATTAGTTTGATTTCAGTGGATCATATTCATATGCCCTATGACACACTTAGACAGATTGCCCCCTACTTAATGAAGTTTGGTTTTTTCCCAGAAACGTATACTTGGTCTTCTCGTATTTCTGGTTTTTCGTTGGTCTTCCCATGGGTGTCTTCTCCGCCATATCTCGGATTCTGAAGGCAATGGCTGTGGGAGCTCTAATGTTGCCGAGAATTGATCACAGTGTCATGCCTGATGGCTTTCAACGGTTTGATCGAGGTAACCAATTCGCATAAGTGACATTAAGTGTACGGGGCTGATGCTTTCCGGGGGGGGGGAGGTTGAATGTTTGCCCATGTTGTTATGGAGGATTGCAATGAAATAACACAGGCCTGAATTTAACATATGTTTCGATAGCTCTGCCTGAATTTTCTGGATTTGTCGTATTGCATTTGCCCGAATTTCATGGTTTTGTAAAGTTTGGAGGGGGCAGTTGTGCCCCCGCTGTCTTATACGCTTATGCCAACTTGTTGCTGGGGCGGGGGGATAGTTTAGAATTTAATAGGGTTAGGTCAGTGACAGACACTGGGAGATAGGATCCATGGGAAAACTAGTTGTTGTTGTTGTTGTTGTTGTTGTTGTTGTTGTTGTTGTTGTTGGGGCGGAAGGGACGATGGACGAGGGCCGGGGCGGTTTTCAAGATAGTTCAGAATTTAATGGTGTTAGGTCAGTGACAGACACTGGGAGATACGATCCATGGGAAAACTAGTTTAGCTCGGGAAAATGGTATGAAAATGTTTACGACCTTCATAGAATTTGGAAGTTAATTTCCGCCATATTGGCTTTGCTTTTCTCGACCTACGTTCTCGCTCCAAATATATGTGGAGCTCACTGGTTTCAGCAAGCATCTTTATACGGTGATACTTATGAAAGCGACGTTAATTTTCGCCATCTTAGCTCCACTTTTCTCAAAGGCCGAATTAATGAAGATAGTTATCCATGTATGTATATATAGAGAGAGAGCTCCATGACTTGGTCACATTGGCGTAGCCAAGGGCCTAGACACCGATTGTAAAACTATAGTCGGTACGCAGCAGGCCTCGAATTTCCCTGAAATCAATCGACGGCAATGGCATTAAAAATTGCCGTCGAACGTAACAGCTGTCTACGGCAATTTTGGCAGTTTCCACAGCATTTTTCAAATTACTGTAATAAAATTTAATTTTATTGTTACTTTGAATTTTTGACAAGCTAGAAACATGTCTTCGTATTTCTTTACTGTAAAGTCTTTAGTGTTTTTTTTTTCGAAGAAGATTGAGACTAAATTAGTGATTTACGCATGATTTGATCTGAATTCAAGTACCAAAGTAGTATTGCACAGTGAATAGTATAAAAATTGCACTATACGGCAAAAAATTGCCGTCGTTGCCGCAATGATCCACGGCATTTTGTTCTCCCTCAACGGCAATGGACCATTTGCATTATAGAGTAAATTTTGATCTAGACAAATATTTCATCACAGCTTGAAAGAACATCACAAAATTAGTAATATTCCAAAGTTTCGTTGCGAAATGTTGCAAAATGCGGATAATATAGCCCTGCGAAATTTGCAATTTTCAGTCATTTTGTATTACAAACGGGAAATTGATGCCCCAACACCCGATTGGGCTGTCAATTTCTCGTGCGTAATACAAAATGACTGAAAAACGGCAAACTTCGCATGGCTATATTATCCTCATTTTACAACATTTTGCAACGAAACTTTGGAATATTACTAATTTTGTGATGCTCTTTCAAGCTGTGATGAAATTTTTGTCTAGATCAAAATTTAGTCTATAATGCAAATGCTCCATTGCCGCGATAAAATTCGAGCTCTGATACGCAGGCTACAGTCTTTATAACATTGTTTTGTTATTTTGAAAGGTTTCAATGCGTACATCTGTTATCTTCACGTGCAAACAGCTTATAGAAATCCAGTCCTTCGAGTTTTCTGTCAGATACTGAGTGACGAAACACGTAAGTTTTGACAATTTCTTTACAGTCAGTATAGGGTGCGAATAAACCTCATGAATTGTTCATAAATTTTACAAACATTTTTTTACAACCATAAATTGGTCGACTTCAATCGTATTATCTGCGCCCGGCATAAGATTTCTCAGCATATTATTTAACGAAAATCTTCACATAAGCCCCTCTCTCCCCTCCAAAAAAACACAGCCCTCCTCCTTCAATAACCCTGCTTTTGGATTTGCAACGTACCTATGCGAACAAACTTCGTCATTGTTTGATTAGGGCAATAAAAGACAACAAACGATAAAAATCATCTTTCTAAAGTATGCGAGTGATAAACATTTTTGTTTTGGAAAACCGTTCAGAAAACGTGTACGTATTTACCCCCATCTTTCTAAAGGGAGGAATATATCAATCCCCCCTATTAAAATGACTTACACTTTTCACGGCATAATCATTTAATACCCCAAATACAGCCCAATACCCGGCTGTCAATTTCCCGTTTGTAATCTAAAATGACTGAAAATTGCAAACTTCGCAAGTCTATATTATCCGCATTTTACAACATTTTGCAACGAAACTTTGGAATATTACTAATTTTGTGATGCATGCTTTTCAAGCTGTGATGAAATTTCTGTCTAGATCAAAATTTAGTTTATTACGCAAGTGGTCAATTAGGCCATGGTATAATTTGTGCATGATACATAACTTCTTTTGCTGGCGAAGCTATAGTCATACGATGTACTACTCATGTACTATTATTTAGTCATATATTAATTATTAGAGGATGTGAGTTAAATAGAGGGAGGGGGCTTGTTTCTTTTTAGCGCTTCTAAACTGGGCCCAATTAAGAAGGGGGATGTTAAAAAGGGCTAAATAGAGGAAATATGATCATAATAATAATTGTGTACTATTTGTAGAATTCGTGAATAATTAATAAGGCTACAAACAAATCACGACGCAGTATTTAGGTCACATGTGCACACTTATCGCAGTAAAGATAAAAAAGTCGTGTTGAGGGATGTTTATGAGAGTTATGAATACTAATTCCGAACAGTGGCGTAGCCAGCCCGACAATTTAGTCCCGCTATGCAAATTCATGATCAAAATTATTATCATTATTCATTTCTTTAGAAATTGATTGTTTTCACAGTCAATGAACACGAAAATATTTGCATAGCGGGACTAAATCGTCGGCCTGGCTACGCTACTGATTCCGAAGCAGGACGATTATTAGAATCAAAACGCATTACATCACTATAGATTTACGCTGTAAATGCATGCTAATGAAGCGTGAGATTGTCCCCATGGACAGTGAATTCTATATAATAAAGTAAACAAATAAATTCATTTTACAAGTGTGTTAAAATATTCACAACGAGCTCGCAGCGCGAGTCATTGTTAAATGCCTATAAAGATCAGCCTCTCATATTTTAACTATACCACTTAAACACGAGCAGGAGTGATTTATCAGACTGCGAGTGTTTTAAATGGCTTAAAAAACGACGACACCTACCTGATGAGGTTATTGGCAAAGTAATTTTAAAAATAAACGTTGTCTAAGCCGAGAAAATCAAAGCTAAAATTTATGTAAATTAACATGAGTTTTTATGACATATATAACCATCGACACGGTAGTGATTTTCTTTGTCTTTTCCTCGTGAATTATTAATGAGTTTTTTAATGTATGAAAGGACACAACAAGGAACGAAAATGGACATGTTCAGCTCAAGCTCGTGCCAGATGGTTCCTCGCCCTTACCTTGGTCCGCAACCCACAACTAGCGTCGGACCGTAAACCAAGCTCGTGCCAGATGGTTCCTCGCCCTTACCTTGGTCCGCAACCCACAACTAGCGTCGGACCGTAAACCTGGTGGTGTTGAAGCACCTCAACCTGTTCAAGGTGGTTGTGTCAAACATGGCGACGTCAAAATTGAAGTTGGTCGGTATGGGTTAATACAAGATAAGTGAACGATATACAGCAATACAGTAAAAACCCACATACAGTAGAAGAATAACTATTTTTTATATCAGGCTGAAGTTCTTTTATAATATCAGCATGCGCACATTCTCATGACATCGATCAAACGATGTAAGAGGCTGCGTAACAATGAAGCAAAGCTTGCCCCAAACTTTTCCAGGTTTTTCTGGAAAAATAATTTTTGCAACAAAACTAACACGTTGATTATGTGGAAACGTTCATATGTCAATGTTAACATGGCGCTTTACGAGGAATGCAGGTTCGACCCACAATGGTTTTAAAACGATTAACATGGCTTGCTTTTTTCTACAAGTGAATATTGGCGGGATGTATGCATGCGACGGATCATGTAAATATTTGCTTCATTGTTTCGCAGTTTTTTAAATTGCATCGTTTGATCGATGTCATGAGACTGCATTGGAGCAGGCTAATATAATAGGTAGTTAGTGAGCAACGAGGCTAGAGTTGGTTCTTAACTGGTTCTTATTTCTAGGAATTTAAATGTGCCATTACGCTGATAAGGTCGCTAAGACAATGGGGTTAATGATGGACTCAGGCACACGTCATGTCCGTCAATTTCGCGGGGCCCAAACAGCGTGCCAGTGCGGGGCCCCAAAGAGTCCAAGTCCCCCAGAAAACGCGAGGCCCCAAATTAAATTTAAAAAGCGAGGCACCAAAAGCAGGGCCTCCAAACATATTTTTTTTGTTCCCTGTTTCAGTGTTTCAGCGCGGGGCCCCAAAGACCCCAAGGTCCCCAGAAAACGCCTGGCCCCAAATTTAAAAATCGGGCCCCCAAAGTGCGGGGCCCTAAACGTTTTTTTTGTTCCCTGTTTCAGCGCGGGATCCAAACAACGCGGGACCCCAAAGAGTCCAAGGCCTCCAAAAATGGAGCCCCAAAATAAATAAACGCGAGGCTCCAAAAGCAGGGCCAAAAAAAGTTTTTGTTCTTTCTGTGGACAAGGGGCTCCAAAAAGCGAGGCCAAAAAATCATAGGGGTCAGAAAATTTCAAAATTCGCAGTTCTTCTGAATACTATAAGATTGCTGAATGTTGTGGAAGACGTCAGAAGTTTATATGGACGCCATCATGTTTAGCTATTTTCCGGCCCTGTAAATAATAATAATTTTAATTGTATAAATTGGATTGATTTTCAGTTTCTTTATTCTTTTTTTTTAATACACAGGGAACTTTTCAACGCATGAAATACAAAGAATATTTTTTAATCTTACTGAATTCAGTGTCTAAAATGCCGTTGGGCGATGTGGGGGGTGGCGGTCAAGGGGCCCCGCGCTGATATTATGCCACGGGCCCCGCGGAACGTTAATCTGGCCCTGTTTCTAAATGGTCGTATATAAAAGTGTGGGTAAAGGATGAAACTACGTTTAATATTCTTAACCTAGTAACGTAAAATATAATTTTAATAATTTTATCTGTTTTACTAAGCACATTCTCTCTTTCGCCTTCTCAATTTTATGTCAAAAGTATCATGCCCAACTGCACAGGGTCAAAATTATTGGAATATCATCAATTGTTAAGCTACGAAATTATCATGTATTCACATGCTATTAGCCATTCCGAAGTTGATGAGTGGACTGGGGACGAGTGTTAAAAAGTGCCCAAATTAAGAAATGGGCCAAATCACTAGAACGACCACCTCAAAATTAGTAAGTATACCATGTTTGAAGACGTTTACAAGAATATCCTTCGAATAATAAGCATTCGAAAATGGTGATATTTACTATGAAATGTATTGTAATTTTTGTTTTGGGGGATGCGCGTCCCAAAAACAATCTTTCGAAAGCTTATTATTCGAAGGGTATTGATGTAAACGTCTTCACACTTTGTATACTTACTAATTTTGAGGTGGTCGTTTTAGTGATTTGGTTCATTTCTTTAATTTGGGCACTTTTTAACACTCGTCCCCAGTCCCCATCAACTTCGGAATGGCTAATTCGGAGTTTCGACTGCGCATCCAAATGACGCGTTCTGAGTTGGAGTTCAGGCTGGAGCTTTGGAGGCGTTAAGATGTGCCATGTCAAAGTATTGAACTGTTCAATCATCATTTGTGTTTCAACTTAGCTGCCGATTACATGGAGCATTTTAAACCCCGGGGTTGAACTCAGCCCTGTTGACCGGGTTGAAATCTCAGCCCTGCCTGTAATACAGAACCCTATCAAAATCAAAATCAAACGCGCGATTACATGACAAAATTTTCAATCTAGGATCGAGTTTAAGCTTGGGGTTGAAATTTCAACCCTGCTTCAGCAACCCCCAGGGTTGAACTCGGCTCTGGGTTGAAAATTTTGTCATGTAATCATTTCAAACCAGGGCTGAAATTATTCATGACCAAAAATGGAAGCTTTTACTTGCGGGAATCAATGCCGAGAACGTATAGCATTTAAACCCCGGGGTTGAAATCGTCCATGTAATCGCAAACATTTTCAACCCGGTTAACAGGGCTGAGTTTAACCCCGGGGTTGAAAGTGCTCTATGTAATCGGCCCCTTATATAGTCAAAATAGAACTGTCATCAAATAATTTTTGTATTTTTTTACTGCATGTGTAAAGCAAATAAAGAAAGGTATTAATATTTTCTAATATGTATGCGAGTCAACCGCGCGGAAGCTTAAGCACTGGTTAAAACACGAGTGGTAGTGCTTTATCTCTGCGCGTGTTTTAAATGGCTTAAAAAACTCATTAATAATTCAGGAGCAAAACACAAAGAAAAATCATAAGCGTGTCGTGGTTATATATGTGATATAAAATCATGTTAATTTACATAAACTTTAGCTTTGATTTTTTCGGTTTAGACAAAGTTTATTTTAAAAATTACTTCGCCAATCAACTCGTATAAGCTGAGTCGTTTTTTAAGCCATTTAAAGCACTTGTATTCGTGTTTTATCACATATAAAACACTCCGCTACGCGTCGTGTTTTATATGTGATAAAACACTCCTACGCGTGCTTTAAATAGTATTTCAAACACGCATTAATAATTCATAAGCTTATTGGCATAAGCATTTTCTTTATATAAAGAATACTAATAAGCAGTATTTATTGTAGTGGTGTCCTCATTAGTATTTTTTATATAAAGAATACTAATAAGGCAGTATATCTATCGAATTTGTAGTCGTGTTTGAGGCCGTTTAATAAACTCGCAGGTCGTGTTTTATTAGGTCTAAAGCCACTCGCGCTGCGCGCTCGTGTCTTTGAAACCTAATAAAACACTCCTGCTCGTTTATTAAACAGTACTTAAAAAACGACCCATCTTATGAGTTCATTGGCGAAGAAATTTTAAAAATAAACGTATTGTCTAAGCAGACTAAGCCGAGAAAATCAAAGCTGAGTAAGTTTATCTAAATTAACATGATTTTCTATCACATATAAAGATCCACACCCACCGGACGCGATTCGACAACGCCACGCGATTTTTGATTTTCACTGAACGATAACTTTGATCCTAGTTTAAATTTGCCAAATATTTAGAAGCGTTATAACATTTTGAGTTATTTGGTCTACATATCTTTTTAAATTTGCTCTCATTGGCTGTTTCATTAACTTTCAAAAACTAAAAACTCGCGTCGCGTTGTCCAATCGCGTCCGGTGTGTCTGGACCTTAAAGCCACCGACACGGTAGCGATTTCCTTTGTCTATTGTTATGAATTATTTATGCATTTTTTATTGTTCTTTGAGCAACGTTTGCATATTCAAATAATGATTGGACATTCATTGGAAAACGTTTCTATGCATATGCGCAGTCGAAACTACGAATTGGTCAGCAGGTGGCCGTGGCAACGGAGTGTGAGACTAGGTACGAAGTTGACGCTATATGCCGACCCATTCTCGTACCCAGAGCTTTTCTTACGCGCGGTGCGACGCGGGGCTCTGGCCAAATCCATAACCGGATACCATAAAAACATGGTAAGAAAACAATGTCCGGTGTTAGAACTAGCCAATCAGATGCCAGTTCGGAATATGGATTTGGCCAGAGCCCCTCGTCGCACCGCGCGTAAGAAGGGCTCTGGGTACGAGAATGATGCCGACCAATCTCGTACCAATAGATTCTTTGGCTCTGGGTACGAGATTGTATGGTATTCTATGAGATTGGCTGGTGGTAACGAGGGTAGCCTGCGTGGTCGACGCTCAATATTGCGTGATTAGTATATGCACAGGTATATGACATTTAACAATTATTCGCCTCAGGCGAGGTGATTATCGGGGAATATTCGCCGAGACGAAGTCGAGGTGAATATTCCCCGATAATCACCGAGCCTGAGGCGAATAATTGTGTTAGTATTTTTACACAAGTCTTTTGTCTTATTTGGTACTGAATTTATTTTGATTTCGCTTATTTCTTTATCAGTATTAAGCTTCCACAAAACGGCTAGCCGCCATTTTGAAAATTTCAGTTTTGTTATATTCACCTGTAGGTGACTATAACAGCTTAATACGTCAAATTTGACCAATCAATTTGTAGGATTTGTTATGTTCACTTGTGGAAAAATACTAAAATTCACCCTGCTCGGTTTCCTTTGTTCTTATCGGGGAATATATTCAATATTCTCCTCTAATCAATTTCCGTTTAATAATCCCCTCTAATATTCACCTGCAATTAATAATCGGCTATCTTTAAAACAAGGAACGGGGAATCGGGGAATGGGAACGGGGAATAGGAACAGGGAATGGGAACGGGGAATGGGAATGGGGAATGGGAATGGGAATGGGAACGGGGAATGGGAACGGAAGTGGGAACGGAAGTGGGAACGGAAGTGGGAACGGAAGTGGGAACGCGAACGGCAATCATATAAAAATCATCATTTAAAAAACGAATAAGTTCTTTGTATGTTTGCATGGTGAAAAAAATATAATTTATACTCTGTCGCCCTCACGGATCGAAAGCTTTGTGTATCTACAAAGTACAAATTGAAAAAAAAAAACGAAAAAGAAGCCGAGCTGAGAATGTCCATTTTATACATTCAACAAATTTATATCGTGCACACATTCTGCTATGTTTAATTTATTATGATCTATGATAATTCATAGCTATTTTCGTAAATAGAATAAAGTTGAATTGCAAGCACTGTTTATCGTTAGCCGCGAATGACTCCCATCTTATATTCGGCTTTGTTTCAGCGGTATATCCCACAGAAACGGTCTTTTATTGCTAAAATAATCATACATGCAAAGTGCCATCTAATATATAGTAGAATCTCGCTATCTCGAATGGGAGGCGAAGATTGTTCAAGTTAGCACATGTTCGGTTAACAGGGATTTGTGTTGGATTTCGTTCCACAAAATTTAAGCCATTGCGGTGCATTTTAATGGAATAGCTCTTCGAGTTAGCAAAATTCTACTGTATCACGTTCTCAAAACATCTACTGTTCTAGGTGATGCGCATGCACAAAGCTATCACGTGCACACAGTGTTTTTATAATTTATTTACTGAATGAGTTTCACCCTGCAGAACAATTTTCAGACGATATGATTCTAAAAAATGCTGTTTTTGAGCTGGACCAATGTTATAATTAAATATATCAAAACGAAGATCGCTGTTGACGAAAAGCAGTGGGGTTCTCTAAGCCAAGAAGAAAGAAAGTCCAGACTTGAGAAGTACGTAAACAGTGGCATGGATTGCAAGAAAGATCTCTCAAAGTGTAAACGCAACGACCGTGATGATTCGTCTACCCCGTCGACACCGGTAATCTCAATGACTGCCTCTCGGACAAAAAATGTCCATCTTCACCTCAGAATAGCATGCATAAGAGCACGGTATCCGGAATTTCCAGCTAGTGCCCTTGTTGTTCCTCTCAATTTTTCGCCAACATTTTCTACAGGAACACCGTTGTGAGATTGAACGCGGAGTTTGGATTGACAATTGATAAGTGGAAGGCGGATAAGTTTACTTTTCATGGTATTCAACCTCTTCATTATCAGGCTCGGCATTCAACACTGGTATTTCCGCAGTATTAACTATTAACAATAATCTGACAGCAGGAATGAGACCTGATTAACATAGTTTAGTTCTTATAACTTTTCACGAGTTTTCGGTTGTAGCACTAATTTTGATATATTTCATTATAACATTGGTCCAGGTCAAAAACAGCATTTTTTAGAATCATATCGTCTGAAAATGGTTCTGCAGGGTGAAACTCATTCAGTATATAAAAACAAGTGTGCACGTGATAGCTTTGTGCATGCGCATCACCTAGAACAGTAGATGTTTTGAGAACGTGATACAGTAGAATTTTGCTAACTCGAAGAGCTATTCCATTAAAATACACCGCAATGGCTTAAATTTTGTGAAACGAAATCCAACACAAATCCCTGTTAACCGAACATGTGCTAACTTGAACAATCTTCGCCTCCCATTTGAGATAGCGAGATTCTACTGTATATTAGATGGCACTTTGCATGTATGATTATTTTAGCAATAAAAGACCGTTTCTGTGGGATATACCGCTGAAACAAAGCCGAATATAAGATTGAAGTCATTCGCGGCTAACGATAAGCAGTGCTTGCAATTCAACTTTATTCTATTTACGAAAACTAGCTATGAATTATCATAGATCATAATAAATTAAAAATAGCAGAATATGTGCACGATATAAATTTGTTGAATGTATAAAATGGATTTTCTCAGCTCGGCTGCTTTTTCGTTTTTTTGCAATTTGTACTTTGTAGATTCACAAAGCTTTCGATCCGTGAGGGCGACAGAGTATAAATTATATTTTTTTCACCATGCAAACATACAAAGAACTTATTCGTTTTTTAAATGATGATTTTTATATGATTGCCGTTCGCGTTTCCACTTCCGTTCCCATTCCCCATTCCCCGTTTCCATTCCCCGTTCCCATTCCCCGTTCCCATTCCCCGTTCCCATTCCCCGTTCCCATTCCCCGTTCCCATTCCCGATTCCCCGTTCCTTGTTTTAAAGATAGCCGTTAAATACCCTTGAGACTCTTGAATATCGCGATTGGAACTTCCGTGCAGGCTCACCACCCGAAGCTTTGATGCGGGTCTTTTATAAAGGCGGGTTATATTTTTTTGGATTCTTGAGTTTTGGTTATAGTGTGTGCACTGCGATTGACCATATAATATGCGGTAAACAAGTCTCAGCGACAGTAAGCGTCGCGAAAGCGCTATACATTGTCATACAAAACCTATTTCTAAATCAATTCTACAAAGCTAGAATTCCAGATGACACTTATGGAATACAAGCTATCATGGCGCATCTTTTAGGAACTAATTTAGCATTGTGGTTTTGGACTCTGTGTTCTGAAGAAGTCGATGAGTCTGTTGCGTGCAAAAGCTACCCCGTACCGCTTGGAAATACCGAGAAATATTTTTCGCCACTTTTCGTAGAATATTTACTGATAGCAGCCAGTTTGTTTTACCAAATATGGCAAGATTTGTTACCGACTCAGGCGGTCGCAGCGCCACACTGCCGAACGTGCGCTTGTCAAGTTATTGCGGAAAACGATGATGCGGAAAACGTTGATGCGGATCAACGGCGTGACGAAGGTCGTGGCGCGGACAGAATAAGGAGGGGCATGTCTAGGAACTTGGGACTTGGTATCGTCATGGGTTGTTGCTTTGGTGTCGTGTTTATTATCCTGGTCATCGCATCAACCTACTCTGGGAAGACACATCGAATCTATCACATTGCATATCCAGGCGGAATTATAACCCTTTACCTTATACAAATTGTCGCATGTTACATCATTTTGTTATCTGCACAGTCATTGGCTTGGGATGCGCAGAGAACCTCACTGGACCACGATGATGCTTTGCTGTACATTTCGCTTGTCGGTAGTCTTCTGTGGGAGGGATTTCATCTGTACAGCTTGGCGCTAATTGAGATTGACCCAAAAATTGAACCCGAGTCACTTCCAAACGTTCGCCACATAGACATCGCCGCAGATGCGCTTGCTATGCTACAATATGTATTTCAAACGACCATACTGATAAATCTTCGCCGACATCAGCCGACACAAGGTCGTAGAACGCCGTGGATCAGCCAATGTCTTCTATTCTTGTTGACCACCAACATTGGCTTGTGGATTGAAAATTCATTTTTCGTTGAAATTATCATTACAACGCCCGGGGAAAAGTACACTTCGATTCAGAAAAATTTAAAACCCATTGGATACATTCTACATCCGCTGAATATATTTTTTAGATTTCATTTCGCCGTTTGCTGCCTCATCGCCTGGTCGATTTTTAGAACTTGAACGAAATTAAATCATATACACACTTTATAGGGCTTCGTACTATTCATACTGCAGGGGCCGATTGTATAAAAAAGTGATTAATTAACCATAGTTAAGTGGAAACGTCATCCAATAAGAAGCGCGTATTTGAGAGTTTTCACTATTTTAACTACAAAATAGTGATTAAAAAAGTGATTAAGACTTTTATACAACCGGTCCCAGAGTGTATAAAAAATAGACAATTTCCATTTTTTGTGCGACCGTGAAAATGCGCCCGCGAAATAGTTTGTCTAGTACTCGGATAATTGGTCAGTTGGCCGCATTCCTGTGTATACCTTATGTAGTAGAGGCCTCACGATGTTGGACGGCAACGTGGCAACGACGGCTATTCATACAATGAGATTCATAATATTTAAGGGAAAATGTATAATTAATATCCCACGGCCGGAGTTTGAGACGTCGTCCACGGTCTGTTTACAACAGGAAACTACAGACTTTTAAGTACTGTTTAAGACACGAGCAGCAGTGTTTTAGCAGATATACAGATATGAGGCGAAGCCGAGTATCTTTAGGTCTGATAAAACACGCACTGCGAATGTTTTAAATAGCTTCAAAAACGATCGATCTGGTAAGTTCATTGGCGAAGTAATTTTCAAAAAATACGTTGTGTAAGTCGAGAAAATCAAAGTTAAAGTTTATGTAAATCAAGGGAAATCTGTATAAAGATACGACACAGTTTTTGAGGTCTTGGAAAAAACGCCTGTATTTCAAGACGCGAGTGGTGATATACCCAGAAATTAGCTCAATACTACGGTAGAATTTTCTCAACAATAAAGTCGCTAACCAAACAGTATTAAATTGATACGATCAATAATCGTCTGACAAACTTTCTTTACAATCGTTTATTTGAATGATTTTAATCTGGCCGTTCTCGTTACGTTGCCGACCTACATCGTAATAGAGACATTACGATTTTAGGACGGCAATTAACGGTTACCAATACAATAGATCATTGAAAAGAATTGAGTATAATTACAATATATGAATAATTTAGACGTTGCCCTCGCTCTGTTTACAACGGTAAATCACAGATTTTCACGTCTTGATACAACGGCTGCATTCCAAGCCACAACAAGTGCAACTTCAAACTGGGTTTAGCAGAACTCTTCCCAAACATAAAACCCGCCATGTCTTTAACTTCTAAAACTGTATTAAATTCATACGGTTGATAATATACGAGGAACTATCTTTACTATCATTTATTTGAAGGAGTTTGTTTTGGCCGTCGCGTTGCCGTCCTAAAATCGTAAGGTCTCTAATATCTCTATTATTCAAATGTTTCAGGGTTGGATTTATTGGGGGTGAGGGGGGAGATAAGGCGGTGCGCCCCTCCTAGCCTCAAAAAAGGGGGACCCCTCTCCTTACATGATATACCTATTAATAATATATCGATCCCTGAAAATATTCGTCTAATAATTCCGATCAACAATGATTAATGATTTTATCCAATATTGCCTAGAATGTTATAGAAATTTATTTTGCAAAATTTTCTGTATAGATATATGAAAAATTTTCCTATTTTATCATGTTGTGTATCTTTTAATATTGTCACAGATAAGTTTCGTTATTGATTATAATACTGTTCGGAAACATCGCTATCGAAGGCAATATGGCTGTGAAACTCATAGAATAAGAATAACAATATAACTTATATATTATCTATGTTAGTCAACGTTTATTCATAAATCTGGCCTTCACCGTCACGTGCGCACATGTCCCACTTTGGGTGTAACACCCATGTCCCACTATGGGTGCAACAATATATAGTTGACAGATCAGACATTATTCCTTGAATTTAAAACTATGGTCAGTCAGAACACTATATGTTTATGCACATGCAGATTTAGCACAAAAATCCTCCGTTGGTCTGCAGTAAATTTTTGTCTCCAGGTTGTGCTCCCAGGAAGAAAATTATTTATTCCTGCCCTGATGAGATCTCACTTTATGCTGGGTGGGAAGCGAACAACAATTTTCAAGTAGCCAGTAGTTTTTGACTACTTTTTTAGTAAAACAGTAGCTGTAGTTATTGCTAACTACATTTTGCCTAAAAGTAGCCAAGTAGTTAGTTCACTACTTTTCAAACGGCGAATCGCTATATTGGGGGTCTATTATGGTTAGGCGGTTTTGGCGCATTTGAGATGGCGGTTTTCGGATCATCTCAAATTCTCAATTATCGTGGCGGTTTACGGTGAAGAAGTAATCACTCGGTAATGCAAAATCGTTGAGCATAGACTATATATATAACTCATAAGCTCCATTTGAAGATTGGCTGCCAATTCACAAAAATAAAATCTAATGAAGCATAGTAAATTTGTCATTGAGTCAGGCTATCTGCTATAGAAAAATGGTCGAAACCTGCATGGGAAGTCCGCGAAACTGGAGTTCGTAAATTTTACAGATAAATTCTTACGCAATACAACTGTGGTTTACTATGCAGTGTTGGAAGTTTCAATTTATTATCGTTATTATTTTGAAAGTATCAATCATGTTGGGTTTGCATAAAGTGCGGGCCATGCATGCGAGGCACCCAAAACTCGCGAATCACGCATGAATACAACAGCGTTTCTATTAGATCAAATATATATTTCGGTACGAGTACTATGAGTCTATGTTATACTGTATATAATTTTGAAGATAGCCGTATCTTCACATATCCTCCCTCCCCCATGGTCGACTTGTGGCAAGTCTAGGTCTTATTAAACGTTTTTATATAAACATGGCAAGCGCACTGCAACTACTAAATTCAACGAAACTAACTTTACTGGATAGCTTTATTTGTTGTAGACTGCATGATCAGTGTTCTCACAAAGGTCTAGTGGTCCATTGTAACTATATATACTGGACGAAACCTAAACTGGACTTAATTTATTTATACTATAGAGGGTACTAGCTTGTTTAGTTTAGATCTGGTATTTGTCCTTACTCATCCAGTTATTCTTGCAAAATATATACTTAATTCTTCATTGTCAACATTCGTGATATATCATGCATTAGGTTTTGGAATTCCACCTCCATTAATTCGTATAGTGTATTAAATTATTTTAGTATAAACCTACTAGTACTAGTAGGCTATCACATATCGTGCCTTCTGATTGGCTACGCTACTAGTAGGCTATTAGTATGGCTATTAGTGATAGCCTACTAATAGAAAATTCAAAATGGCGGAAAATTCGCGTTTTGCACTTTTGGCGAAGTGTCTGATGATTTTTTGGACGACTTGTTGAACAATTCTGTACTAAAAAACCCCGAAAAAGCAACAAAAATATGGAATGGTAATTTTTAAGGGTAAGAAAATAGACAAAATAACATACACTCAATGAAATTTTAAAATTAAAACTGAATTTTGTAAAACATTTTACGCGAACAAAACTAAAATATTTGTTTACCTTTAATGGTTTTATAATGTTTTCTTTTGTGTATTTTTGTATTGTGTTTGCAGCCCAGTTGTAAATTAATGTTAAAGTTTATACTAAAACAATTAGACAACTCTGCCTCGTTGTCTATGAGCAAATAGTCAACTCGGCTTCGCCTCGTTGACTATTCGCTCGACCTTGTCTAATTGTTAAATAGCACCAATGAATGGACTTGGGTAGTGAAAGCTTCGCCAAAGCCGAGACAAAGAAATGAGCGTGTCTACAAAAGAAAACAATTATATTTATTTTTACCATGCGAACCTACGTCAAGGATCTTATTGACGTTAAGTATTTTTTTTTATAATAAACGCCTGAACTCTGAAGTATTTTGTTTTTAATTTTCTTTGTTCAGAAATGAAGGGCGGCAAAACATTTCAATTTCTACAGACAGAATGTCTGTACTCCCCCACAAGCTTGCAATAATGAGTTAGTTATAGCGACGTGAAGTATTGAAATTCTTTTGAGAGACATTGCATGTGTTCTATTTGGGTCTGCAACTTGCGAGGAGCCCTGTATTAGAAAAACTGATGACGGTTACGGTTTTCACGAACAGAGTTCGTAGTCTCCAAGACCAAAAAATTTCAAAGACTTTCAAAGATTTTTTCTGCCTATTGTCAAAGACTTTTCAAAGACCTTTGCCGCTTTGCGAGCAATCAGGTGTCGAAAAATTGCGATGTATAAGCACCATTTTTACCAGGTAATTAGTCTCGTCAAATCACATCCTAAAATGCACTTTTTCGTCAAATTTTTCTTCAATCAATCTATTTTATTAGTTAGACTAAAGAATTTAAAGACTTTTAAAGACTTTCTTCGCTTTTTCACACACTTCAAAGACTTTTCAAAGACCTTAAAGACCTGCATTCAAATTTAAAGACTTTCAAGGATTTCAAAGACCGCTACGAAGTACGAACCCTGATCGACGAAGAAAACATGGGCGATTAACGGTGAAGGAGACAAAAATAGGACGGTTTGCGGAGCGACCAACCACCCGTATAATAGACTCCCGCGAATCGCTATTCGCTACTTTGTTAGCAACTTGATAGAATATAGAATGATATTAAGACAAGGTTTGCTTAAAATCAATATGGTGGCACTCCTAAACACTGTAGTGCTTACAAGGGGGTTACTTTTGCTACTCGTAAGTCGATTTGTTACTGATAGGTTACATTACATGCAGCATGAGTTAGTAGATGCTCCAAGATCAAATGCAGTAAAACTAAAAAATAACTAAAAAATATAGCGTAATAATAATGGAAACTTTAATAATTTTGTTATATACTATATATATACAATTGTAAATCTCACTAATTTAAGGTAACTTACAATTGGCTATTTGAATCACAACTATATGAACTAATAAAAATGATAAGACAGAATACATGAAAATATATAAATATACAAGACAATCAGATATTTCAAATAGTTACCAAGTCCGGACTTTCCCATTCCTTATTTCGGCAGCAAAAAATATAGTATGTACTTCGAATGGCAATAGTCATCATTTTCCTAACACAGTACGTTTGGTAGTTTTTGTCCAGACCAACATTTCCTAACATTTCTAAGAATGTAGAGCATTCTTGCGCAAAAATACCTAGGGAGCTCATGGAAAGATTTATAAAGTTTACTTCGTTAAAATTTTCGTCTAGTTGTTTTACTAGTTCTTTATATTTGGCTTTTTTCCGATTAACGTTGTTCTCGAGGTTTGTCTCATAGCCAACAGTGAGCTCGACCACATAAAGAGAGCCATTTGATAACGATAGCAACAAATCCGGGCGATGCGTATCAACAGTTATTATTGAAGGACTTTTGAATCCAGGCACATCAGCGTAGAGGGCAGAACCGTTCACAGTTTGCAAGGTATTGGCAAGGAAGTTCAGGATTGAATTGTGTCTCCACGTAAATCGATCGAGATAACACTGACATCCAGCGACCACGTGCAATAATGATTCTGGGCCAAGACAAAAGGAGCATTCTGAACTTGAAGACAATCCCCATCTGCTAAGGTTCTTGCGTGTCGGAAGAGAGTTATTGATATAGCGCATGGTAAAGTTATAAATGTTTTTTCGGAAGTTTTGATTGATAATAATAATAATAATAATAATAATAATAATAATAAAAATATTATTATTAAAAAAAAAATAATAATAATAATGATTTATTGGTAATATATCCACAGAGTGGCTGTTCGCTTACCAAATTATATAAATTATAAAGTATTCGTAAAGTCTATAAACTATTTTACGAATATTACTGCAATATAACTTTGAATATATATATAATATGTTCGACAGGACAAAATATTACTTACAAAATTACGAATGAACTAAGTTAGAACAAAACTGTACGAAACTATATATACATTTAAATATTTCTTTCTAAGATTATCCAAGTCTTGACCATCTCATTGTAAAACACTCTGTAGTCTCTGCAGTTCCTAATTTCTTCTGGTAATTGCGGAATGGTTAGCAATTGCGTAGCAAAATAGTTCGCTACATTTTTTAAGTAGCAGTAGTTGTAGCTTGACTACATATTTTTCAAGTGGCTGTAGTTATAGCGAACTACGTATACAAAAAAATTGTAGTCATGCATGCAACCATGTGCCCTTGTCCTTGGAAATAATTCATCTCACTCAGGCGAGCTTCCCAGCAAACTGCGCTTGTATGAACAGGTCCTGTGTTGACTTTATAATTGACCGGCAGGAAATTTTAACCAGACTCCAAGAGTCTTTCAGAGTGTATTAAATAGCCGGTTGGGTTAGTAATATTGAACAAACTTTAAATATGCCAAATGTAATTTATGACTTGTCGAGAAAAAATTGCCTATGGCTATATGGCTTTACCCGGAAGCTGAACTGTGGTTGATTCCAAAAAATTAAAACTCTTCCCGCGAAAATGCTAGGGTTTCTATGTAAAGCGCTTTAAGATCTGATCTGAATCTGAGACTATAACTAAGAGTATTTAGTTTTACAAAATACAGAAAGAATCCAGTTTTCCTCGAAAGCTGGTCATGGCTACTATAACAAGCGAAAGCGTTGGAACAGTACACTCGAACGAATCAAGCGAGTCATCGAGTTTATTACAGTCGGGAAATTTTGGATCAATATATACCAGCGTCAGCGAAGTTAGCCAACGACCTTCCACTCCCGCGATGAAGGCAGAATACGGCTGGAATGGTACTATACACTATATGCAACTTTCCTTGAACTTTGGGAGAATATTCGCGTCTTATCTGCCGGTTCATGGCGTGTATTTTCTCGGAGGAAATTCGAAGCAGTTCTGAGATGTGTTTGTCTGCCATGTCATGTGTTAACCCGTGCCCTAACTGACGGACGCCGCCAATATTTAACAAGACCACAGCCTGGTATTATGTATTTGTACGCATATCTTTGCGCTACTGTCGTGCTCAATTTAGTAGTAGCTTTACATAATATTCACCAATCAATGTCATCAAGGGCAATGGCTAAATACGTTCAAAAATATTTCGTTATTTTTAATATGTTCTTCGCTAATATTATGATGTTGCGTCTATTACTACACACATACGCGACGGTAACTCCCTCAACTCAGTCGAGCGAAACTTTACGCGTCTTTTACAAAAGTGGTATCTATTTTTTCGGGTTCTTTAGCTTTGGCTATAGTGTTAGCGTTGTAATCCATTATATTTCATGCCGGCAAGTACTAGATGCGGTTTTGACGGTCACGAAAGCGACGTTTACATTCCTACAAATACTACTCCTTCACTATTTCTATACGAAGCCAGAATTCCGGAAGACAGTCCATGCATTGATATTATCATAGCGCATCTTCTGGGAACAAATTTAGGGTTGTGGTTTTGGACTTTGTGTTCTGATGGGGCCAGCGAGATGCCGAAAGGCCCTTTGAAGGATTATTTTTCTCCGCTTTTCGTCGAATATTTGCTGCTCGCTGCAAGTTTGTTGTATCAAATTTGGAAAGATTCGTTGCCGGGGGATGCGAGAATGACTTTACTGGAACGCCACTGTAATATACTTGAAAATAGTAACAGTCGTCATTTCAATACTATGAACGGAAGCAATACAGCAAGCAATACTTATATAAGGCCAAGACCACATAATCCAAGCTCAGGGTCCGGTGTGATTATTGGCCTTTTCTTTACTGCGCTGTTTTTCGTTCTGGTTGGATTCGCAATTGGATTACCAAAACACACGGACATTGAAGGTTATCACGTGGCATATTCAATTGGGGTCTTCATTCTATACCTTGCTCAAGTAATAGCATGCTATATCTGTCAACTATCTTTGCAGTCCCACCAACACGACCCCGAGAACTTTTCACTTGACCATGAAGAAATCTTACTGTATTTTTCTCTGGTAGGAATCGTGCTCTGGGAAGGCTTTCATGCTTACAGCTTAATATTATGTGGTTTTACAGTGTTTGATTTTGGAGGGGACATTTTAGCCATACTTCAACACTTGTTCCAAACAGCGACCATAATCAATCTCCGCCGACATAAACGCATGCAAGGTCGGTGCGCTGTATGGATTTGTGATGGCGTGTTGTTCCTGCTGGTAACTAATCTTACCTTCTGGGTCCAGGATTCGTTCTTTATTAAAGTGGACATCACAACACCGGGCGAAAGATTTGTACAAATGCAGCACGATTTGGGAACTCTTGGATATATTCTCCATCCACTCACTATATTTTACAGATTTCATTCCTCGGTTTGCTGCGTAATTGCGTGGGATGCTTTCAGAAATAAACAAGAACGGTTTGTTGGCGCGTAGGTGGCGATAATAGGGAGCTTAGATTTGACAACGGCTACGAAATCTAGTACGACTATACGAGATTTTCCCGTTAAATATCTGCTCCAAAAAGCTGTATGTAGTTTGGTTCAAGTGTTGTTTTAAATATTTGCTAATTAATTGCCAAAGAGAGGACGATAGCAAGTCTCAAGTAGCAGAAATTTAACGGAAAAATCTCGTAGTCGTACTAGATCTCGTAACCGGAGTTTCTTGGTAAAAAATTTGTTTATCCAACCGTTAAAAAGTCCAAATTTTTTTTGCCCAACCTCAAATATCAGTTAAAAATTAAATACCCACCCCTGGCCAAAACTTTACAAAAGGATTCCATTCAGTTGTCACACATATCATGTCCTTTACTACTTCTGTGACATGAGTTTGATAACTGCTTGTGCAATTTTCTGCAGTCTAAAGTTTAATGTTGGCTGCACAATGTACTTTCTTTGCCATCTCAAGATAGTGACTCTGATTGATTTTATGACTGTTGACATTGCTTTTTAATTTTAGTCTTCAATATTTGAGTGAGTGATGCTTTGGAAATGACAACAAATTTTTATTTCCCAAACCTCGAGTTGTTTTGTTGCTCATTTACCCAACCTTTTACTCACTCAAAATTTTGCTTCCTCGACCCTTTTCTATAATATTCTGACACTGCAATAGACCAACGAAAAATTCGTTGTCTAATTAGAATAATATGAAATTGGTTTTTCGTATCTCTGAGGATGGTTCTGAAATAGAATTAAAACACTTCGTGTCCTCTAAGACAAGCGTTAAAGGCCGGTTTACACGACAAGCGTTTTGGGCACGGCACCCCTGAAAATGGGCACCGTGCCGAAACTCCCATCTCGCTATTTACTCGTTTACACGACAATTATTTTGTAGACACACTTTGATAATGGGCACCGTGCCCATCGAGAAACGGCACCTCTACTTTCTATTTACGACGGTATATTTTAAAGATGGCGGACACAAATAGAATTACATATTTATACTTATTGAAACGAAGACGATCATTAAATCAGCCGAAAACCGAGAAAAAACCCACTTCAATACTAGAAAAGTACGTTAAGAGACGACAGGAGTTGTTGTTTCGAGTAAATGTTGTTTGTCGTGTATTCATCCGCCACGAATGCGAGAGATATGGACACATCGAAGGACGGCTATTTGGTACGAGGTAGTTACTGCTCTATTCGACGACGAACAGTGGTACCAAAATTTCAGAGTAACTAGAGCAACATTCACATTCATATTAGAAGAAATACGTCAAGAGATATCTAGAAAAGATACAACAATGAGAAAATCTATACCTGCTGAACGTCGACTTGCACTAACCCTTTACTACCTGGCTTCAACGGCAGAATACAGGACAATTGCACATCTCTTTGGTGTTTCGACGTCTTTTGTCTGTATTTGCATCAAAGACGTTTGTGAGGCAATCAACCAACGGTTGTCAAGAGTTATAAAATTTCCACAGGGAGAAGAACTTGTGCAAGTAATAAATAATTACGATAAAAAGTGGGGAATGCCTATGTGTGCTGGTGCCATTGATGGAACTCATATTCCAATCCTTGCTCCTGAAGAAAGTCATTTGGCTTACGTAAATCGTAAAGGATACCACAGCATTATAATGCAAGCAGTGGTGGATTCAAATTATATATTTAGAGATGTCGTCATAGGCTGGCCAGGGAGTGTTCATGATGCACGAGTATTATCCAACTCATCAATCTACCAGAAGGGCAACAATGATCAGCTTTTTCCCGAGATACCCGCAAAACAAATACAAGGCGAGAATGTATCACCTTTTATCATTGGTGACCCAGCATATCCATTACTACCCTGGCTTATGAAACCGTATCAAGTAAGTTCTAACTCTCCCCCTGCTGAGCGTGTCTTCAACTATTCTCTCAGTCGTGCCAGAATGACTGTAGAGAATACATTTGGAAGATGGAAAGGTAGATTTGCCAGGTTTTTGAAACGTGTTGACATGTGTGTTACATCAGTTGTTCCAGTCACAAAGGCTTCTTGCATCCTACACAATTTATGTGAAATGCAGAACAATAACTTCCTTCCTGAATGGGAAGAGGCAAATTTACCTCTGGATGAACCCATATGTAGGCACAATGACATTGTGGCTACTGATGCTGAGGACACTCGGGCAGCTTTGACAGAATTTTTTATGGGACAACAACCTTAAAAGTACTGCTGACTAGCATATAAATTGCGGCTTGTTGCACATTTTGTGACACGATATCTTGCCTAATTCTTGAAATAGTTCGGCTGACAAGATTACATCAATTAAGACAAAATTAAATTATACTTTTCCAATAGAAAAGACAAAATGGAATTTTCTTGCCATTGTCCTTTAAACTATGTTATTTATAGATTAGTAAATTGTATTGAATGTAATTATATCATTCCAGAAACTGATTGCGTTGAGCATATGATGCATGATTTAGGGTGTATTATCAAGTATATGCTCAGGGTACAGTGTTACAAGTGTTACGCTATCTTTATTTAGGTTTAGGGGTAGGGTTAGTGTGTGTAACACTATGTTACACTATGTAATACGGTGGGTTAGGGTTAGTGTGTGTAACACGGTGGGTTAGGGTTAGTGTGTGTAATACTATGTAACACTGTCAACACTCTGTAGCACTGTGTAACACTATGTAACAATGTGTAACACTATGTAACACTATGTATTAATATGTAACATGGTTTAACACTGTGTAACACTTGTAACAGTGTTACAACTGAGTGCCATAATAAAGCCACCCTAAATCGTGCATGGTATTATATGATTGAGTATTCAAGTACTCAAGTACTAAGTTGAGCTAGATGACACATTCATTAAGCTAATTGACACATATTGTTCTTAGTTGCATAATTGCATTTTTTGTAAACATTGCTTATAACTTCAAGTGAAATAAATGCTATGTTTACTTGGATAACAACTGAATTTGTTGTTTTGATCCATTATTCTAAACGGAAATACAGAATTTATATTAAAACTCAACTTTAACTCAAATATTCTTCTTGTAATTAATTTAACAATTTTAACTACAGATATCAACTCACGGGTTTTAGGACCAATTCAATTTTGACAACAGTAGTATTCTATCTAAATAGCAGTTAAAATAGAGTGTACAGTACCTGGATTATTCAATATCTTGCTTGACAGTGCTTCTAAATCCATATTATCCGCCATATTTACATACATTAGAACCCAAGCTTTAGTTCGCACGTAGCAGGAACAAAGTGGGGTTGTGATTGTTTGCTTGGGTTCTAATGATCAAAGTGGGCGTTGTGACTGTTTGGTTGGGTTCTAATGTAAATAAATATGGCTGATTTTGAAAATAATCAAAATATACAGTATTTGCATCTGCATGTCAAGCAAGATATTGAAGAATTCAGGTGCCAATTTTAACTGCTATTTAGATAGAATACTACTGTTGTCAATTGCATTGTTCCTTTATATTAAACCTGTGGTCAACTGTTAAAGACCACGTCAAGTCCGTTCTGCGCATCAGTTCTGCTCATAACAAAGGCAGACCCACAAGATAAACAATGCCCAAACTTTGCATCCTTCGAAGCTTTTTGAATTGAAACGTACTCTAGTTTATATGTAAACAAAGGATTTGTTTACATTATGGACTTGACATGATCTTTAAGCTTTAAAGCCATATATCTATGTTTAAAGCCAGGTTTAACAACAAAGTATTTTTTTGTAATATTTGTTAGTACTCAAAATAATGGGCTAGGCAAACATGCCTTTTAAAATAGTAAAACACTATAACATTGCATCAACCAAAACACATCAACAAAATAATTACTAAAAGTGTTTATCCCTTTAGTATGGCATAGTAAATCTACAACGAAAAGTATGTTTTCTTGCCAATGGACCCAATACTGTCTGTCTCAGTGTTGCCAGTGTCATAGTTACCACTAGTTGATGACATTGACAATGTATTTGCAGGCAAAGGTGTATGGATATTTGGATAATTGTGTGGCATTGGATTCGAGATTGGATTGATAGGATATGGTGACGGTCCTTGAGGATGTACCAACAACCGGAGCAGGTTCATTTCATGCTCCCGATCTTCCCGCCTTCGCTGGTTTTCCAGTGCCATTTCTTCCATACGAAATTTGTGTTCTTTTCTCATTTTCTCTTCCTCCCATTTCTGTAATCTATAGATTATTTTATGAAATGGATTGAATTTTAATTTACTATAAATATCTAGACCAATAATAAATAACAGTAATGATTATAAATGAAAACTATTTATTCATTTATTATTATTTGCATTTGACTGCCCCCCCCCCCCCATACAACAGGGTTGTGATTGAAAATTATGTTTATTTTGTCATTTTCACGGGTGAATTAGAAAAACAAATTCAACAGAAACTTAGGGGCTGATCTTACATTTTTGCATCATAATTGCAAAATCAACACACTGGAATTTTGCCTGGCCAGCCATTTTTTGGCTTTCTACCTTGAAAAGTCATCCTTAGTATTTTCTTGGAATTTCTGGAAAACAACATCCAAAGACTTCTCAATATTGCTCCTTTTCCTTTTTTTAATACCACTGGCACTGACAGAGCTGGCACTTTTTTTGTTCTCTGCAGAATCAGTGCTAAATGGTTGCACATTTTCTGGCACATCATCATCACTGTCCAATGGCAATGCTATATGAAAAAAGTTATTTTTGGATTTATTATCTAAATTAGAATAAATGCCTTAAAATTTATTCACAGCTATTCTCTATAATAAGGAGGGAAGTTATTTGAACCAACAGTTAATGGGAAGAGACTAGTTGATATATCCCATGATCCGTAAAGATTTCCCAGAGTTTGAAATGCCTTCCAAAACTTTGCAACATCCTTTATATTCCTTTGTACGAACCCCAGCTATTATTTATATAGTGTTAACCCTTTATTAAGTGGCAATGCACCCAAATGCATGCTTTATTATGTTACTCTGTCTAACACCGGACGATTTTACTTGTCAGGGAGAGAGTGCTGCCACTCAATGGGTTAAATAATATAAAAGCATGCACAATTTACTTTCATCCAAACCGGCTGTACTTCCATAATTCGAATCTGCTGTGCTCTCACAATTTGGAACAGCTGTGCCTGTGTTTTCACAGTTTGGACAGGAGAATTCATCGTCGTCAGCATATACCCTCACAGAGCCTGATTCCAAGTTTAGAACTCCAGATGAATTGATGACTTGCTCATACTCGCACGTGTTACATTTCTGGACATGTGATTGACTTTCGCCATACTTTTTTATCATATCTGCCAAATGATAATGACAGAAGTATTAAAAATCAGAAATAAATTAATCCCCTACATAAAGACTTATATGATAACCCTTTTTCATAGAGGAGAAAGCATTTTACCCACCTTCGACCGGATCGTCTGTTTCCTCAGTCTCAGGCCGAGTAGTTTCGTCATTCGTGCTACTTTCTGCCATGGTGTCAACCACGAGCAACGGTTCAACATTTGGCTTAGTGGACAAGAATGCGTCCAATTTAGAAAAAAATTTCCATTCTTTCCCTTTACCGCTTCCAGATCTTCGTTTTTTGTCTTTCTCTGCTTTATACTTTTGCCTTAACTTCTTAACTTTGTTGACAACATCCCGGGATGTAAAGCCTTCACAATGGCCATTTTTTTGCAGTTGAATCTAAAAAAGGAAAGATTCAGTTTTCAAATTGCCGAATTGCCGTTGGCCGATTAGTATAAAAATACAAGCGATGAAATAACTTTGTAAATATTACGCAAACTCCGTCTTTAATACAGTATTATCTAAATATATTTAAATGACTTACCAGTATTGTTTCGTAAATTTTTGACGTTTGTTTTGACGTCTTGCAGTTTTCCAACTGCAGTTGTATAACTTCCTCGCCCCAAACGTCAATTAAAAAGTTTGTTGCATCGTCTTGCCATACAACACCTCGATTTTTACGTATTTTTGTATTACTTATACTTGTTTTTTCACTTTGTCTTTCAATATTTTTGGCACGTTCGCCGCTTGCTGCCATGTTGGCGGGAGGACAATTTGTTTTGCGCATGCTCAATGTCGAACACATTTTGTATTTTTTCGAAATTTGGGCACGGCAACCCTTGCTAGAGGTGCCGAGACTACCTCGTGAGAAAGTCTCGGCACGTCAGTTAAATTTTGCGGCACCGGTGCCGACTTTTGTCACGTTTACACGCCAAAAGGCAGAGGTGCCGTGCCTAAAATTTTGGGCACGGGTGCCCATTTTCAGGGGTGCCGTGCCCAAAACGCTTGTCGTGTAAACCGGCCTTAGGTCGTAGCAAATAGCTGTCGTTCGATGCGTCCATACCTCTCGAATTCGTGGCGGGTGAATACAAGATGGCACAACATTTATGCGAGAAAACAACTCCTTTCGTCTTTAAGGGCCTGTTCATATGGGCAAAGGTTATCCCGGTTAACGAGAAAACTTTTCGACTAGCCAAATATACTTTTGTTCTGTTCACATGCATGGAGAAACGTTATTCCGCTTACCGGGTAAAGTTTCCGGCTGTGACATAGCACTGAATATCAATTGAATTGAAAAGTTACTGACACGACAGAAAGCTATCCTGCCAAGCGGGAACTAGAGTTGTGTTCATATGGGAAAAACATTATCACTTGACAAGCGAGATCTCGGTACGTACACGGGAAAACGTTTTTTCTTATATGAACGCAGTGTAAACTAACTTTTCATATTATTTTCATACCAAGGCGAGATCTCGCTTGTAAACTTTTCGAAAAGTTTTTTCACTAACCAGGATAACTTTTGCCCATTTGACTGACTGGCCCTTACAGTACGTTCCTAGTATTGAATTGGTTTTTCCTTTTATTTTCGGCTCATATAATATTCTTCTTCGTTCCAATAAGTATAAATATATAGTTCTATTTCTGGCCGGCATATTTATTCTTTAAAATATACCGTCGTAAACGGAAAATAAAGGTGCCGTTTTCCGGTGGGCACGCACTGAATATCAATCGGAATCGAAAAGATGCTGATACGACAGAAAGTTATCCCGCTAAGCGGTAAAGTTGTGTTCATGCATATGGGAAAAACATTATCCCGGTCACCGAGATCTGGCTTGTCAACAAGCGAGATCTCGGTACACGGAAAAACTTTTTGTCTCATAATATGAACGCAGTGTAACTTTTCATATTATTTTCATACCAAGGCAAGATCTCGTTTGTAAACTTGTCGAAAAGTTTTCTCGCTAACTGGGATAACTTTTGCCCATATGAGCTGGCCCTTAAAGTACTTTTCTGGTATTGAATTGGTTTTTCCCCTCGATTTTCGGCTCATATAATACTCTTCTTCGTTCCAATAATTGTAAATATATAATTCTATTTCTGTCCGACTTATTTATTCTTTAAAATATACCGTCGTAAACGGAAAGTAGAGGTGCCGTTTTCCGATGGGCACGGTGCCTATCATAAAAGTGTGTTTACAAAATGTTGTCGTGTAAACGAGTAAATAGCGAACGTAAACCGGCCTATAGAGAGCAAAATTTATATTGTGAACTTGTCAAGTTCTTGAACCTCGTATGTCTCTATGTCTTCGTTGTTGTTCCTTAACGCTGCCCATTTCTTAATAACTCCATAAATTTGAAACTCATCAATTTGTACTTTTTCTAGTGTTCTAGTTTTCACGAGAAGTTTTTAATTCTTTAATATGACATCATTATCCGCAATGACAAAACGAGAAGCCATTGTTTGTATTGCTATAAAACTTCCCGCGCTTGTGTCTCAGCCAATCAGGTACAAGTAATTTTGCCCTGAATTAAAAAAAAATTCCCTCACTATTACCCAATGGTATTCGAGTAATTTTGCCTTCTGTATGATTACAAGCGTAACACAGTCTGTATTGAGCTCAAGCTATCAGAAACGCAACTGGAGTGAAATCATGGAGGCAGAGGTCCCTTCCGCCTTATAATTTTCTTGTTTAAATTAAGCCGAATATGGCCATGTTTTGTTTATATAGTGTAAGTTCTAATTTAAATTTGCTGTAATTTTTCAGTTCCCGCGCACACACAGACGTTTTACCGCGATGGTCAAAAGAAAGGCTTACGCCCGTATTCTAAAAGCTCACTCACACTCACATTCAACGAGTGGAGGTTCAATCTGAGCTTCTCTCGAGTGTTATTGCTGTTTTTGAATAGCTGAAAGGCCAGTATCGTACATTCCATACTATGTGACTGCTCACCCTCCAGCTATTCAAAACAGCATTGACACTCAAGAGAAGCTCAGATTGAACCTCCACTCATTGAGTGTGAGTGAGCTTTTAGAATGCTGGTGTAAGTCTTGGGTATTTTATTGATGTGGAATGATACCACATTTCATTTTGCAGTTAGCTCTTTCACCACGGTGAGCAATTAGACGTTCTCTCGGTATGCAACCAGGCTTTCTGTAATCATGGTTTAGTGGCCGTTACTCTTTCTTAAACTGAGCGGGACATTTGTGTCTGTGTGTATACTGTGGTAAAGCAGTGCGATATTACATTGCCAATTGGTACGTCATGTTATGCCCAATGAAGTGGAGCGATACAGTATACCGGAAAAAGAAAGAGCAAATGTATTGGGCATGGGAGAATATGTACATGGCGGCATGTGAGGATGATCATCTTGTGTGTAATTGCATGAAGGCTGCGGCTACCACCTGCGATGAAGCATATAACAAAAAAGTTACGAGTTAACAAACTGTTCCAAGTGATATCTTTCATAATATTTGGTCTATTATCAGCGAAGTCTAATATTATAAATCATGAGAAATATAGTCTTACCAAGACATATTTCTATGGTCAAACACAAATGTTGTCAATCAAGTGGCGATTGCGTGGAACTGTATTTTTTGTCCTTAAAATTAATAACTTTATGAATGTAAATGTTTATCAAATAAAGTTCATAAAAGTCCTGTCACACTCCAAATTTAACAAAGCGAAATGTTTTTAAATAGTAACATGAGAATTTATTCCACTCTTGTGTTATACAATGTGTATACATCGGCTGTTCTCGTCTTGCAGAAATTAAAACGCGATAAGACACTCTAATTGATTTCAAACTGCCATATGTTTTGACTTACATGGGGTTACTTAAATGGATTATGCCAGCCAGCGTGGTAAATAATTAATAGAGAGCTTAAGAAGCGACGTTTGTATCCACAGGGACGTCAGATTACCGAGGGGAAACCAGATTAAATGTGTTTGTGTCAGTTTGTGGTAATAATTTTTTCTTTCTTGATGAGCGCTATATGATGCAAAACGTGCCGCCAAAATTATTTATAACAATTTTTGGGTCATGTCCGCGTTGTCCAAAACATCGCTTGCTTATAAGCTCACTGATGTCTGTCTTTCCTAATACATGAGTTAGACGTACAATAATTATTGCATCCTGTTTTTAAACTTACTTTCAGTATTCGTTAACATATATTAACATTAATGTTATATGTTATACAGTAGCTGCTTTCGTGTCAAATCACAAAGAGAAAATATTTAGTTTATCTGATAGGAAAATTCTATTTTTAAATGACTTTTTTGGGTTCGCCACGCTATCAATTAGAGAGCAGTTAAGCAAGTGACATTTTTGTCAACACGGAACATCACTGAAAAATTTGTATAACTATTTTTGGCGACATTTCGCATCATAGCGTTACTTTGGGTAAGGACCAAAAATCTTTTAAAATTTTATTTTGTCATATATGTGTTTAAAATTACTACACACTGACACAAACACAGTTTCCAGTCTGACTGTGCGTGGTAACAAAAACATCACTTGCTTATACTAACTAGTGTCTATCATTACGAAAGGTATGCAGACAGCTTTGTATTATATTGAACCCTATCTTAAAATTAACTTAGGCCCCGTTTACATGAGACCGGAACGAAGTCAAACCGGGACCATCTCGTTTCGGTCATAGTATGATCTATAGTAGATGTTTACATGAGACCGGGACGAAAATAACTCAGACCGGTCTCAAGTCATTCCGCCTTCTGGACCGAACCGACTGACTTCAGACCGGCATGAATGCAGACCGGGATGAATGTAAACACAAATACATTTCAGACCGGTCTCGGCTGTAATCTTGACATTGGAACAACACATGCTAACAAAAGCCACCTGAAAAAGAAAATTGCCTGGCAAGGGGAATAAATTGAAGATTTTGTAATCCTCGTACCGGTCTCATGTAAACATGTTGACAATTTCAATTTTCATTCCGGTTTGACTTCGTCCCGGTCTCATGTAAACGGGGCCTTACTTTCAGTATTTCACTGACAAATATTTACTTTAATACTATTAGCCGTTTTCGTAAACAGAAAAACATTTAGTTTATCTGATAATGAAATTCTATTTTTACCACGCCTTTTCAGGTTTGTAATCTTGCAAATTAGACCCTATCGCAGGAACCGAACCTGCAAAAATCTCAGAGGTGCACAGATTCGGGCCTAGCCATTGATGGTTTCCAATGAATCCCTTGAGATCTGTAAGACAAAGATATATCGGTCATATTTGAGGAAAGCATGCTCCAAAAATGCAATCGTTGCTATAGTAATATTCTTTTGTTGGTGTTTATCCAGCATGGCCGCCATGACGTTTAGTCGAAACTATAAGAATTGTTTCATTTTTTGCAAACGCTTTTGGTTAAGTCTAACAGTAAATATTAGAAAGTTACGTTCGAAATTCCGCCAAAAAGCCCATTTACAAAATCGTATTATTTATACTCTATTGTGTTTGCCCCTATTGGCAAGATGGCGTAAAGAACCTCGAAAAGGCGATTTACCGATCAAAAAGCGTAGCTCGAGTTAAAAATTGCAGATAATTATTTCACATTGCTATATAATTGAGTTCTTGTCTTTATTGTGGAATTGTGTCAAATATATGGACTTAGAACAACGTAGAAAATAAAAAAATCCCTTTACTTTTCAATTTATAATTATTATTATATTTAGTAATTGTTTTCTCTTACTTGCCGATAATGTTACCACTTACTCAGCTTGCTTGTGTGTATTTACAAGCTTCGCTTCAGAAAGCAATGAATAATTTAATCACCTTATTGTACTATGGAAAACTACAAATTGAACATGAATAGTTAATATCTTGGCAGCAGTTTGGTTCAGGAGAAAAATTATAACTTTCGCGTACAGATATTGATACTATTTTCAATAAAGTAGGTCTGTATATAGAATTATGATGGTTTTTCAACGAATAGGTTTCTGACAGGATGTGATTTGTATGAAGGGAAAAGCACGGTGTCATTATACAGTACTTTAATATTCTAATGCGCAAGCAAAACACTCATTTGCAATTCAAAACAAGTTCGCCCACGACCTTTTAACGTTATTATTTACATGCAGGTGTAGATAATGCTCTGAGCAGTCGTTTGAGCCCTAACTTAGACGAATTTGCTGCTGCTTTTGCTGTGTTTTGAGGAAACATAGCGGCAAAAGATTGAAAACGTTTTGCCAATTTTAGTTAGCTGTTGGAAAGCGAGTGATATTTCAGTCCTTATTCTCAAGAATTGCTTCTGTGCAAAACGTGGCAAGTATCGTCAACAAAGATGACAGACACGCCGCTATTGCCAAACATCGAACGAAATCCATTGTGCCAGATGTCAGCGAGCGATAAACTCAACTCAAACTTTGAAAATCTACAACAACCAAGCACCGAAGCCAAAATTATCATCAATGTCAGTGGCCTACGATTTCAAACGTATATTAGTACCCTGGAAAAGTTCCCAGACACACTGCTCGGTTCAACGATAAAACGTCAACGATTTTACGATTCAGATTTAGGCGAGTTATTTTTTGACCGAAATCGTTCGGCGTTTGAGGCAATTCTTGGCTACTATCAAAACGACGGATCCATATTCCGACCTGACAACGTGCCGGTAAAAATAATCGCGGGAGAGATCATGTTCTTCGAGTTAGGTTCGGTTGCCATGAATCAGTTGTTTGAGATTCCAGGTTATAGTACGACCGAAGAGAGCGTTTTGCCCAAGAATAAATTGCAATGTCGGATTTGGCAATTGTTTGAGCACCCAGATAGCTCAATGTTTGCTAGAGTTCTTGCATTTTGGTCGCTGACTGTTATTATTGTTTCCATAGTAACATTCTGCTTGGAAAGTTTGCCTCAATTCAGCTCACACAAGGAAGAACAGCCTTGGTTTTCAATTGAAATCGTTTGCATTGTCTGGTTTACCATCGAGTACCTAGCTCGGCTACTTTCCTCGCCTCAAAAGATCAAATTTATTAAATCGTTTTTGAATATTATCGACCTGATCGCAATATTGCCGTATTACATCACTCTGCCGTTGGATAATGCATCTGGTAGCTCCTTCGCCGTTCTTCGAGTTATCAGACTTGTTCGCGTGTTCCGTATCTTCAAGTTATCCCGTCATTCCAAAGGTCTGCAGATCCTGGGTCAAACACTTCGAGCAAGTATGCGAGAGTTGGGAATGTTGATATTCTTCATGTTAATAGTCGTAGTGCTATTTTCCAGTGCCATATATTATGCTGAAGGTCAAAGTGGTGACAGTGATTTTACCTCTATCCCTGGAGCCTTTTGGTGGTCGGTTGTTACCATGACAACGGTTGGTTATGGTGACAAATATCCAACAACCTGGCAAGGCAAGATCGTGGGCTCAATTTGTGCTCTGTCTGGCGTACTTACCATTGCACTTCCGGTTCCAGTCATCGTCTCCAATTTCACGTATTTCTACCAGAGCGAACAAGGGTACAGAGAGTTCGAAGCAATGGCGGATAAATGGGAGAAAAATGATGCCGAGAGCAAGGAAAAGGATGGTCACCCAGAGTTTTGTGGAGTTAAGGTATGTACGGCTCCAGGAGCACCGAGTGATTGCGATGGTTATGATAAGTTGTCACAAAGTCCAAAAATTAAAACAAAAAAAGAAGAGGAGTTTGAACTTGCACAAATTGTTGTGACATAAACAGACAAAAGCTCCTTCAAATGGTCTATTAATATATTAACATAATATTATATTGAATATTACATTCTGATGACATACTGTAAGTCCAAGCTCTTAAAGGATTTGGTGCTAATGTAGTACTAGTTATGGTGTTTGTAATATCTGGAATTGCCAAATTAACTGTTTTGTGTTGAAGCATAGTTAATAAAATAAAATAAAGGATGTCAGAAGACTTGATGGAGGCACAATAGATCTCATATAATATATGATTTGTCTTGGTCTAAGCAAAAGTTGGTCTGTTCATTGCTGCGTGTGTATCATATTATCGTCCAACAAACCTAATTACCCTTTCCTGGCACAACACAATGAAAGATATTGGTTGATTTGGTGAAAAACCGATGCACACATGTACGCTGAATCGTCCATTTTCTTGCACAGATAATGAGGCCTATTGTGTCTCTATTAATTTTCCTAACCTTCTTTGATTAAAAAAATTAACTATTGTCGAAGTAAGGCCCATTTCAAATATGGACTTAGCCATGTACTGAACCTACTGTGAATGACTTGAATGAGCTCATTTGGATTTATTTGCTATAGGTTTTGGTTATAGGAATTCGGAAACTATTTTATTGTATGTACATTATAATACCATTTTACTCTGCAACTTATCAGCTATTACTAATGCGCCAATCAATAACCCTTTTAAAATTCTGTAATGCTAATTCAGAATATAATTAATAATCGAGCTATTTCCGGAAATTTTAAATTTCTGGAAGTGAAAGAAAGGATTGTCCCAGCATGTTTGTCTCATTGTGATGGCAAATTTCTGAAGTTCCTAAATAGTGAAAAGCTAAAAAGTTTGCTTAGTGTACTATAAAATGAACAATTCCTTTGAAATTACTAGGAGACAATGACACATAACGTACTATCCCCTTCCCCTTCCTCCTCCACCATCGCCCGCCAACAATTTTGGAAAAATAAATACTAATTATTGATGACAGTGACTCGGCAAAATTACCTTTGATAACTCGGCAAAATTCACTTATACCCCCATTCAAAGAGGTCTATAGCCGCTCTTGTGCGGGAATCTGATGATGCAATTTTAAATACCGGAAATCCCCCTTTTCGACATCAAAGAAACACATGTGTATTGATTAAATGACTGATCAATTGGATTGGGATTGCATACGTTTGTACTGTGTTGCGTAATTGCTGTATTACGTTTTAATCAGTTAAGCTCCAAATTTATTAAAATTAACTAAGTTCTATTTCTTTTTTAATAAACTCTGCCTAATTTACGCTTTAATTTTCTGTAACGCAGACCGTGTTGGTTTCGCTCCCCCGAGACGAAACACAGTCTGCGAACCCGAAAGAGAATTCTATTTCACCAATCAGAAATCGCCTACAGAAAATGGTAAGATAGCCCGCGGGATATTTACGTGGCAATATACGCTTATTACAATATTATATTAAAAGCGATATGGAGGCTGTGTTTGAAAACGTTTGCAAGGTTTTTGGTTTTCAAGGATTGAATAATTCCAAATTGAGGCGATTACACATATTTTAGAGAAAGGGAATGACATTTTTACGGAAAATCTGTAATCCATCGTTCGTGTAGTCTCACTCGAAGTCTCACTACCTTAATAATATAAGTCAGTTATGAAGTCTATGAAAGATCAGGTTGGCAAGGTTGAACGCTTGAATTCATGCAGTATATCTTCTATATCATTGAATGAAATTGCGCCAGAACGGTAAATAGGTTTTGATTTTCCAAAGATTTTTGTTTTGTCTTTTGAATCAATAATTTCTTTCTTACAAATTAAACAATTGTGATGTGGACATAATATTTGTATTGGAGTTTCCATCTTTTACTTCAAGTATGACTAGTGATAAATATGGCCCTTTTTTATGTCTGTTATAAATATCAGAGCCATTTTGAGATTGTTGTTATTTATTGTGTGCAGAAAATCACACGCAATACGAAGTTCACACCCAGCTTTAATAATTAAATTTAAAAAAAATAGATAGATAGATGTTTTATTAAAACTACTTTGCAGCTGAAGCTGAATTGCGTAGAAATCCACTACAAATAGTATTGCTAAAGTAGTACAATTTAATATTAATAGCTCATTTGTATTTTCATGTTTACATCAATTAGGGCGTGCAAAAGAATGCTATGTAGAAAAATAATTACAAAACTAACAACCAGAATGTATATATAGAGAAAGTCAGAAACCTCAGTTGTTTATGGACTGGGCCTGCCCAGTACAAATATGGTGTGCTATATTGATCTTAATATGAGTAGCATCCAAAGTCACGGTACTTGAATATGAGTCAACATAATTGAGAATAACTAATAAGTTTTGCACATTTCAAATTATCAATGCTACTGCAACATAAAGATAGGTGCATGAGCGTACAGGCCTAATCTTGTTTGGGGGGGGGATGGACATCAGTATTGGTTTGCCCGACTGCTATGCTTACACAATACACATATACAACTTTGTTCGAGATTTTATCAGGGCCTTTTTAAGGATTTTCTTGTAGGGGGGGGGTATTGTTTTCAAAAGGGACCTTACTGTGACATAATATATTAGTGAGGGATGGCCACGTGGCCGACATACCACTCATGAATCCCTAGGGGGTCTGTGGGGATTCCCCTCCCCAGCAAATGTTTGAAATTTAAACCCCGGAAGTGCAATCTCCTGCATTCTGAGCATCCAAATATGCTCTAAAAGTTATGCTAACTATAATTGCATTTGAAATAAAAGAAGGAAATCGCACAAAGGCCACTTTTGGGGGCATACTCCCCCAGAAAATTTTTGGAATTTGAAGGAGGGGGTTGACTGGGGGGGGGGTTTGCCCCCCCCCCCCCGCTTGTATGTTAAAAATGGCCCTGGATTTTGTATGTGCTTTTATAAACAAATGAGAATGCACTGTTTAACAAAAGAGTAGGAGTGTTTTATCACATATAAAACACGACGCGTAGCGGAGTGCATTATATGTGATAAAACACGAACTACGAGTTTACTAAACAGCTTCAAAAACGTCTCAGTTAGATCACGGCATTGGCGAAATAATTTTCCAAAATAACTTTGTATTTTATAGTTCTTTCCTTCCTTTTGTAAATAATACACTCTAAGATAATTGTTTTTCTGATTTTACTGTAAATATATTAATTAATAGATAACAATGAACTGTAACTAGGGGCTTAAATTAAAAAGCCTGTTAGGGTTTCTAGTAAGTCCCTAGCCCAATATTATTAGAAAATATTTGTAAATATTAACAAAGCTGTACATAGGGGAAAACACATAAAAAAAAATTAGCTGAGAAAATACAAGTTGAAATTTGAAGCGTGTTTTATCACATATAAAGACACGAAACGCTTATGATTTTTCTTTGTGTTTTCTTCATGGATTATTAATGAGTTTTTGAAGATTGTGTAAAGGCTGTTTTATCGGACGTTTAACCGAAATGTCTAGAAACGCTAAGATGTTTCTGTGATGTCAATGTTTCTGCAATCTTCATAATCTTTGCCATAAGTCATCATTCATATACAGGTGTTCTTCATATATGGCAAAACATATTAAAAGCAATTAACATTGGAATTATTATATTTAATTATTCATTGTAGACCAAGGTCCTTCTTATCAACTTTGATGAGAGCTGTATGTTTTGCCCGAATGACACATGTATTTCTACTCAATTGCCCGACCGTAAAAATTGGGGGGCGGGGGGCGGAGCATGTGCCCCTCACCTGGCAGATACGCCAATGAATAGGTGAAACATTGAATTGTGGTTAATTATGACCTTCAAATAAACTAAATAATGACAAATTACATTTTTTTAATGTCTTTATGTGCTTGAAGGATATGTTTGATCACTTTGTTGGACTTTCCTATACCCGTATGAGACAAGGGCAGGTGGAAGGGTAGATGACCCCCAAATATTTAGAGTGAAGGAAATTTGAACAAAGGCTAGAACATAATAATTTAGATTCAGATTATATAATTAATATTACATGAAAATTTGATGCCCCTTCCCAGAATGGTCAGCACATTTGAATGTGCCCCTACACTGCTTGGTCAGCCCAACTGTCAAAATAATACATTGCTACTGGCAAAGGGCAAATTCTTGTAAAAAGAACATACATTGTAAGCAGGATAAGCGAGAAATTTTACCAATTTAAATAAAACATTGGAAATCAGTTAATTTGTGTCTTAATTAACTCATTGAATGACATCACTCCCTCATGAGGAGTAAAATCGTCTGGAATTAGACAGAGTAAAATAATAAAGTAGAGCACATCTGGGTGCATTGCCACTTAAAGGGTTAACAGAATGCATGGGCAGATAGTCGGAATGGCAGCACTCTTTTTCCGATGAATAAAATCGTTTTAGATTCAGTAACATAATAAAGCAGGGTAAGCAAATTGGCTTTTAAACAACAGGCCACAGGTGGAACAACTTTGATTTACTTTTGTACTATTTGTTTTTCCTTTTTCTCCTGGGCTGGTATCTCAACTTGAATTCCATTAAATTTGTACCCACACCCATATCGACCCAAATTTATGAGGGAATGTTGAACTCTTAGTTGGGTTAAACTAAATGGTAAAAATTCAAATCAATCATGATAACAAGTTTGTGCCAATGTTGGTAGTGATGATAACATGCTTCAAATATATAGAAAGAGATTCAACTACCTGAAGAAAATATTAGAGTTATAACTTTGACATTTTAAGTGAAGCCCCTTCGTCTCGAAATTAGTAGATGATGGCGTTCACTTGTAATAAAATGTCAACATTATGCTTGTATTTTTCATGAAGTTGAATCCCTCGATCTCCATCCAAAGCTTTCTCAAACTTCCTAACAGTTGGTTTTTAAATTTGGTAATATTTCTTTGAACATAGATGTTGTTTGGATCAGAAGTTTTCTTCTCTGAAGTGTTGAAGGAAGTAAACCTGCATAACAGGTTAAATTTTAACACAGGATTTGTAAACTTGCCTTTGATGGATTAGAATGGGCGGCCATGTTCAAATCAAATGTAAACTCTCTAGTTTGTGGATATATAATACATTCTGAAAATTATGAATATATTGCACTATATGAACACATTTAAAATGACCTATCTTTCACTATTCGTTCAAAATCACAAGGATTTTATTACAATCCATTTGAACAATATCAGTTAATAAAAAAGCAACCTTTATTTTGTTTAAGTGTCCACTAACTGGTCAATAATAAATAATAAAAATTCAAATCAATCATCATAACAAGTTTGTGCCAATGTTGGTAGTGATGATAACATGCTTCAAATAGAGAGAGATTCAACTACCTGAAGAAAATATTAGAGTTATAACTTGGACATTTCAAATCAAGGCCCTTCGTCTGGAAGTTATTAGATGATGGCCTTCACTTGAAATAAAATGTCAACGTTATGCTTGTATTTTTTATGTAGTTGAATCCATCGATCTCCATCCAATGCTTTCTCAAGCTTCCTATCAGTTGGTTTAAAAATTTGGTAATATTTCTTCAGAGGTATTGTTTGGATCAGAAGTTTTCTTCTCTGATGTGTTGAAAGAAATAGACCTGCATAGCAGGTTAAATTTTAACAAAGTGTTTGTAAACTTTCCCCGGATGGATTAGAATGGACGGCCATGTTCAAATCAAATGTAGACTCTCTAGTTTTGGGGATATATAATACATTCTGACAATTATGAAAATATTGCACAATATGAACACATTTAAAATGACCTATCTATTAATATTCGTTCAAAATCACAAGGATTTTATTACAATCCATTTAAACGATGTCAGTTAATAAAAAAGCAACCTTTATCTTGTTCAATTAAGTGTCCAATAACTGGTCAACAGTATTTAACTTGGGTCTTGAATTGTTCAAATCCATACAATATTTAACACGAAACTTGAGTGTGAAACTTGAGTCTTGAATTTTTTGACTACACTTCAATAACCTGAGTATCAGGCTTTATTTTATTTACTTTATTTCAAATCAGTAAAACGTGAAATGAGTGCGCACGAGAAAAATAAATCCTAACACACTTATTATTAAAATACTCTTCCGCGCCCTTCTGCGGCACACGTCATTGATGAATAAATATCCAATCAAAATCACTTCCGTTTTCAGTTAAATTTACGCGCGTCTTTCAAAGGTTTGACGGGAGAGCATTGAGTAATATACATTCATTAAACAATCGCGTAAATGAGAATTTGTAAAGTTTGTGGCGAAAACCTTCGAAAGGCGGACGGGTCGTGTATTTCTTCTGTTCCACTTTTTTCAGAAACAGTAAACAAGGAGTTTTGTAGTGCACTAGCTGGGTGTCCAATCAGTTGTACTTGCGAACTTGTTGTCGAAATTAGAAATTGTCTTGAGTACTGCTAGTCAACAGGATGATCATTTTGCTTGCAAGAATTGTTCTAGGAAAATTGTAAACTGCTATATACTATTTTCTGAGCTATACTAGTCGTTTGGATATTCAAAGCTTGAAGAGAATCTCCGGTCACGTTCGCTTGAACGATCTCCGACTGGCCTAACTCCAGATTTTAAACGGCAAAAAATCGCGTCCGCAAACAAAAGAACTGCTGGAAACAAGCGAGGAAATCAAGAAAAGCACTCTTCGATAATGGACCTGACCATTATTCAAGTGTAAACGACGAAGTATACAATTTGATGAATATATGTACTGACGCACCCGATGATAATTTACCGCCCGTCACAAAGGTAGGAACTTTAGTGCCGAACGCTAAGTTTAAGTACAATAATTCTGCACACTTCTTTTGTACTGTTGTTATAAATTTTGTATTATAAGTTTTGTTCCATATATACAGACAGATTAAAGGCAATTACTACGTGCAGGCTAACCTTTTATTGAACAAATTTTGACGCTCTGACACTTGCCGGATTTGAAATTGACACAAACTATGCATTTATTTGCATTTGACATTTTTGCTGTTGTATTTCCATGCAAAGTAAAACTATAAACGTTGCTGCACGATAAAGTGTTAAAGAGCATAAATATATTTTTCATACTGTTTAAAAAATATTTGTTGAGTGAAAACATGTTGAATGACTTTTATTACAGTCATAATTTACATAATTTAAGTTAAAAGTGTAACATTTTCAATGAAATCGACAACGTTGTTATTTTGTTTACAGTCTTTGTACGAACTGTTACATGAAGTACATTGCTTGCGGGCGCAGGAGAAAAGCGCGCTAAAACAGTGTCACGAGTTTTTATCTTTATCGAGTTTTGGTATTATCAGTGTGTTATATATTTGTATTGTTGATTATAAAGGAGCAAATAACGTCACAATAACTTGTAAGTAATCCTGTTTCTAGGATCGTTAAGCATCTTTACACACACTAATTTTTGAGTAAACTAACTAATAATGTAACATATTTTTAGCGAATCTAGTGCTGACTAGTGCAGTCGTCAGTGCTGAATAAAAGTATTGTGAAAAGTCGAATTTACGAGAATTGAAGTTTACATCATTCGAAGTTATTTTATGAGAATAGCTAGACACGATGCCACCTAAGAAGGCTAAAGCCACAGAGGCAACAAAGCAGCATGTTGTAGTCAATGAATATGTCGAAGCTACGGAAGTATTGGAATCTAAAGTGGAAACACCAAAGGCCTGTATTGATAAGGATAGTGGTGAAAAGGTTAAAGGACCATTATTAAATACAGAGACGGTGATCGTAGGTACCAATGAAGCCGACGTAGTAGAAATTCGAGAAGAATCAGATAGCAACGAGCCAAAACAAAGGAACTATGATGATGAATTAACACATGATAAAGAACTAAGGTTTGAAATGGCGGTTAATGCAAAACATGAAAGATCTATATGTATGGAAGAATTTCGAAGGGAACTTAGTATGTTACAGCATCTAACAAAGGATTTCGAAACAAAACCAGAAAAGGTAAATGCAAGAAGGGACAGGTATGAACAAACATTTCATAAATTTGTTATTAGTCACGAGAATTATATGCAGCATGAAGATGACATAGAGAAGAAAGACTTAATGACTGACAATTATAATGATCAACGCGATGTCAAACTACAACTAGATTACATGGTAGATCTGTGGCAAACCAATCGAGAAAGATATCTAAAGCTGCCATCAGAATCTGGATATAGTTTGGCATCTCGTAAAAGCAGAAGTAGTCGAACATCTAGTAGAAGCAGTGTGAAAGAAAGAAAGAAAGAAAGAAAGAAGGAAGGAAGGTTATGGAAGAGGCAAAGTTGAAAATGCAGACCTTAAAGGAGAAACAGGAGCTAGAGCGCCAACTTGAAGTAACTGAGCAAAGTAAGACGGAGCTTTCCAGGAAGATTAAATTACTGAATGCTGAAGCAGAGCTAAAGCAGGCAAAGATTGATTTTGTTATTGATCAGATTCCAGATGACGAAGGTGTCGATGGTATGAATGAATACCTACGAGACTTTCAAGGTCCAACTTGCCCTGAAAAATCCGAAATTCCCTACCCCAGTCAACCTAAATTTGTCCCTGAGTACCCACCAACCCCCCATTCTCCAGCAGCACAGGTACAACCACCTGCACCATTGCTCCATAACCATCCTAGCTCTGAACCCAGACCGTATGTACCCAACCTAGCGACAACTGAGTCGGACAGATTTGATATTCCCAAAGTAGGACTAGATGTCACGAGGAATGAATTTTATCCAAATGCTAATCACGAAGCCACAAATACCTTGCAAGAAGAACCAGCACCGCCACCCCAACCGCAGCTAGATGTATGGAACTCCATAGCACAGGCCATAAAGGAAGGCCCTTCTTTACCCAAAATAGAGCTCATGATCATGAGATTCGGTGGTGACCCCCTGGAATATGTAGAGTTTGTGACAAACTTTAAAGATAACATAGAGTCCCAAGTTTCTGATGACTCCCAGCGGTTCACTCACCTGTTAGCGCAGTGTGTCGGCAAAGCGAAGGATGCAATCCGAAGTTGCGTCAACCTTGATGTCGGCCAGAGATATAAGGAAGCAAAGAGTTGTCTTCTTGAGAACTTTGGCCAGCCTCACATTATAGTAGAAGCTCATATGAAAAAGCTCAGAGAACTTCAAATTAGAAAATCTGATGCGAATGCCTTGATGGAGTTCGTGCATCACCTAGAAGATTCTGAGAGAGCATTAAAGAGCATGGGATCCAGCTACTCCAATCGGTTAGACAATGAAGATGTAATAGTTATGTTGATGAGGAAACTCCCCGAAGATGGCTTAAAGAGGAAGTGGGTGGACAGAGCTGGAGACCTTATCAAGAGCAAAGACTATGTACAATTCGATGACTTTGTAAATTTCTTGAAGAAAGTGGCAGGGCGTATAAACAACAGGTATGGGAGAGAGCTTAAGCAAGCCAATGAAGACAAGAAATTTCAGAACAGGTCAAGATTCGAGCAGCAAAGGAGAGTTAACGCAAACGCAATTCGAGGTGGTTTGAATAAGGAAGATACACCTGTAAGAACTGGTCGTAAGTGCCCCCAGTGCTCTGGACCACACGGTGTCTGGAGGTGCCAAGTATTCAAGTCATGCACCTTAAAGGATCGTCTGAGAACTGTGAAACAACACAAACTTTGCAGAATATGTCTCGGCGAAGGCCATTTTGCGAGGTCATGCAAAAGTGGATTCACCTGCCGTGTAGCCGGATGCGGAAAACATCACCATTATCTAATCCATGATAATCAAGACGCTAAAGGGGAACACTCCACCAATCAAGATAACGAGATGCAAAGTCACGACGGTTTAAAGAAGGATGCTGGGACCCAAAGTATTACAGCCGATGATAGACAGAATCAGGTAAATCTATATATGTCTACACCAACCCTACCAGTGACAAGGAACTTGTTACGTACGCATTTTTAGACAGTGGATCCGATACGACTCTTTGTCTGGAAAGTTTAGTTGAAGAGCTATCAGTGATTGATGCGAAACCGGCTAAATACACTATGACGACAGCGAACTTGCAACAACAGAAGGCAGGCTATGAGGTACGGTTGGACATCGAATCGGTATCGAGCAGTGAAAAGTTCCAGCTTGAAGGTGTACTAACCACAGACAGCTTACCAGTGACTCCGAGACACGTAGCGACCAACAAAGAAGTTCAAGAGTGGCCTCATCTGCAGGACATTGTCTTACCCGAAACTGGAGATGAACAGGTTACCATTTTGATAGGAAGTGATCGACCTGATATAATTGATAATTTTCTCGACCGAAGAGATGGAACAAAAGGGCAACCATGTGCAGTTAAGACACCTCTAGGATGGACAGTGTATGGTCCAATGGGAGAACCTCGATGCGAGCAAGTGTCCATTAATTCCGTTAGGTCAGAATTCGACATTCTCGACCATAAATTAGAGCGTATGTACAACGCAGAGTTTGATGACATCAATGACGATATTGATGAGAACATGTCCGTTGAAGATCGCTACGCAGAAGAAATCATGAACAAAACCACCATATTGAAAAATGAGCATTACGAGATTGGACTTCCCTTTAAACACAACCCACCACAACTCCCAGATAGTCTTTACACAGCTGAGAAGCGATTAGAATCCTTAAAATCGAAGATGGAGAGAAACGAAAACTTCCGTAAGAAATACAGCAGCGTTATGGCGAAATACCAAGAAGAAGGAGCGGCGAGAGAAGTCCCCGAGGAGGAATTAGCAATGCTCAAACCATTATGGTACCTCCCTCATCACGCAGTCTGGCACCCAAGGAAGCCTGAGGAACCTAGAGTAGTTTTCGATTGTGCTA
>CACRXK020001059.1:3471-61277 GCA_902702795.2 Paramuricea clavata | reverse complement strand
ATTACACAAAACCTGGAGTTAATAGCACTTTATAAAGTAATTTATAAATAACAAAAATTTGTAGTTTCGGCAACCAAATTGTGAAATACACAGGTTGCAAAAAAAAAAAAACCCAGCAAAAAGCTGTTTTCTTTATAATCCAAAGAGTTTAAGAGAGCATTTCATCGTGAAATATAAAGATATAAACGCATAAATAAAATTGAATAAAATACCTACCCGTTTTTATATTGCTCGCTGGCTCCAATTAAAGATTTAAAGGCATTCAACACTCAAGATTTACGAATACCTTCGATTGGTTGTTAATTGATAGCTTTTCCAAACATGACAGTGTTTCCTTTGAGTGCTTCTCTCAGTTCTCTGGCACAATAAGACTTTTCGCCTTTTAAATTTTAATATCACTAAATCAGCTGAAAGCCTGAAATAACATGTTACAGGGCATTTATGGATTGTCCTGTAATGGTGGTCTAAACCATCTTGATCATAGCAAGATAAATTATACTGACATTCCTCATGCGGACAAGGGAGTTTATCAGCTAAAAACGCTCTGTGGTGTATTTTAAAATAGTCTTTCCTCTTTTGTTGTCAAATTGTCCGCCATTTTGTCTCTGTAATCTGCCAGTCGTTATTTTTTTCCTCGCCTTCCCTTTTCCACGCCTTCCTCGCTTTCCCTTCCACATTTGGTACTGATCTATATATATATATATATATATATAGTCGTTATTTTTTTCCTCGCCTTCCCTTTTCCACGCCTTCCTCGCTTTCCCTTCCACATTTGGTACTGATCTATATATATATATCTATATATATATATATATATATATATATATATATATATATATATATATATATATATATATATATATTATATACCTATTCGTCCCTATAAAATTGAAATTCAAATAACGACTGGGGACGAGTCTGGTCCCTTCACGGCTTCCGTATTTATCTGCATTTTGGTGTTTAACAAAAGGAAAATGGTAGAGGCACTTTATTTTATTTTTGAGGTTAGCCATTTGATTTCATCATTTTACAATGATTGACGCCAAGCAGTTTTAATAAGATTTATTAATATAATTTTACATGTTTTTTAAATACTACCTCGCTTACATGTCTAATTTCATTATGGTAGAGATGTCACAAAGAAATTTTTCTTCCACGTTTTGTTTGCATATATATGCGCTACAAACTAAGATAGGTCTCAAATTGCAATTCAATCTGCTTGCGCTATTTTGTACATAGCCTACAATTGATTTTAGTGAACTTCATGCAATTTTAAGTTTACAGCAAATGGTATGAATTGTAATCGACATTGACATTATTCTCTGCAAGCAACTCAAGCACCCTTTCATCATTCAATTTTTCATGAATATAGTAGAAAAATTCCGTGTTGTTGCAAACGTTAACGTTTTTTATATTATTCTTTAAGTTGAAATATCCATCATTGCCTTTTGGCCAGCCTTCAATTTCAACAGTCTTTTCGGTATACCCTTTTCTTCCAAATATTACGATCTTGGGACATTTGAGTGAATTCACACTCTTCAGCGGAACTAAAATAACCTTCAGATCTTCTTTATTTCCCGCTTTTGGAAAAGGCGCAACCATCAGGTTGTCGACAATTGGAGAGTCATTTCCAATTGGGATGTCCTCGGGAGCTGGCCAATATGGGGTCGTTTTACCAAATAGCTTTCGGAATTTCTTTGTTCCTTGGAATTGCTGGTGCACAACCGCATTTGTATAGTGAGGTTTGGCCAGATCATTTTCATAATGAACATATAAGAATGTCATTCTATTCGCATCAGCCTGTTGTGAAAACGTTTGGAGGGTTTCGTACACTTTTGTCGCTAATAAAGTTGCCTGTGCTGGAGTTACTGCGCCTTTAGCCTGTGCTAGAAGAAAACACAGAGATACTGACACAGTAATCGACATCGTTCACATTTGAGCTTAGTCTGTAACTGCTTAGTGCTATTGTCCAAATCAAAAGTTGCCAATGTCTGCAAAAGAAACCCTTTGCATGTAACGATCTTTTTTAACGTCAATCATGTATAGCCAGTACCTGAAAAACAACACTGAATAGACATGTGCATGAATGTAATCTTTCACTGTATCGCGTATGTCTTTCATTGTCAGGGGATTAATTTCAGCTTGAATTGTGCGACAATTCTTTAATTATAAAGTCATGCAGTTATGACCGGTACCTGCATAATGGAGTTAGAGTCTTTTGATGTGAGAAGAATCCATTAAAGCACAATACTGAATCGACACATGCATGAATGTAGCCTCTTATTTAGTATTTCATAATTTTAACAACTGAATTCCCAGAGAAAATGATTTTAGGATATTCCCTGAAAAGGTGAATTGCACTAGGTTTGGTAATTCCTTTTACATACATACATAACGACAGTTTAGTTTATCTAACTTTGTTTATTTATTTTGGGAGATTTTAAAAGTAGATTCTTTCAAAGTAGTACTCTGTAATATATAGCATCATATTCATTTTCAGGTCAATTGATATGTTTTTCTTCTCCGGTCCAGAATACAATACTCAATGCTGCATTTCCAAGTGCAAATTTGTCGTGAGCCCCGCCGTCGACAATATATTTCGAAATAATTTTGACCAAATTATGCGTTTCAGAAACATATCAAATTTTCGATCAAAATAATTATAAAATTGCGGATGGAAAAAGTTCTAGTTATTAGTGACCAGTAAAATCTAATGTGTGCCCCCATCATTCAGTTGCCCGCACAGGTGATTGGAATCCGAATGTAGCTATAGGCCATATTTTTAATGTGCCAAAATTATAACTATTCCCTGTGAAATTATTTCAGGATATTCGGATAAAAATACAAATGGCATTGGCGACTGAATGTAAGAGATCTTATAGTGACCGTCGGCTTTGCAGTTTTAGATTCATTTTTAAATTTATATCTGATTCAATTAGCCTTTCTCACGATGACGAATATCCGCCATTTTTGGGTGGCATCTAATTCTCGTTAACCAATGCAGACACTTAAAACAATGTGAAAAGCAATTTTTCAAAATCAACTAACCATTTACAAAATAAATTTACCATCATTCGTCCAAAAAATGATAAAAGTTGCTGTTATGTGGACTTATCTCGCAGACGTCGGCTGAAATGCCACCCAAAAATGGCGGTGTGAGGAAGGCTAATTGGATGTACTGCAATCGGAGAAGAAGATATTCACGACATATATTATAGTATTAATAATATTGTTATCAGGGAGTCTATAAATTAGTCCAAAAAGAGAGAAAACACGAGGAAGCCGAATTTGAACTTTTATTTATGGTTTCTTCCACTGTTATAGAGATTGTTTCAACTGAACCAACAACGCACAATTAACTGCTCTCCCAAAATAAGCCAACAAATGCACATGCAATATCACACACATGCGCACTGTCACACTGTCCTTGTCACACTGTCCCCCAGGTTCGAGTGAGCGATCGCTTTTATGCGTTCCTGGCTCGATTAACTTGATCGAAAATTTACATTATTATTTGCTTTAATTAACCTAACCAATCATAACAAGCTACGACGACTCAGTTGCAGTCTACAAATAAGATATTCATCTCTGTAAACATTGCACAAGTTCTTTAAACTCTTTCTCCAGGCACGTAAATGTTGCACAATATTACAACTCAACTTCGAACATAAATATCTTAGCAAATATTTGCCCCTCCCCGCAATATAACATGCACTGTTGAAATCCTCACAAAATAATCTTTCTAACGTGGGTTCAATGCCGTCAAAACATTACATAACAAAAACTATTTGTTGCTTTGTAACTTGTTTGCTGAAATTTTTGTAGCTAGGATTTCTTAAACTCTTGAATATCTTGCCAATGATACACATCTGGCCTTCGGACTTTGGGATGCATTTTTAGTATTTGTTGATTTCATTGCAGTATATTGAAAATTTGGTGTGTGTACACCGAGTTGAAATATTTATTTCAGATTTTTTAAAATGTCGGATTTTTCACCTCGCGCATGGGCCCACTTTGAGTTCGTTTAATAAGGAGAAATTATCCGCGATTCACGTGCAGAGCACACTGTGGCGGTAATAAGACACGTGGAATCGATTCCCGGCATTTTTGTACAATGCTTCTATAGTTTTGGCAAAAAAATTTACTTCCGGTTCAAAAGTATGGAATTTTCGTAACAAACAATGCTTTGACGATAAAATGTAAAGGAAAAAAGTTTTCTGCCACAAAGACATGCCAAAACAAAGGAAATTTAAAGCGGTTTCCATGAAGATATCAGCGATAACAATGCGTGAAATTAAATATTGACAAAGCATTGGGCGATCAAAGGTAAGAACGTATTATATTGTATCGAGAATAGTTGAGTAATTTTGCTAAATTCCGATCAGTTTGTCTTTCAAAGGCTATAATATTGCTTGACTGTTACATATACTAAAACTATCGGTATAAGCAAAACTTTTTTGTAATTTTGAATCGAAAGGTAGTATTTTTGTCCTTGTTGGCTGCGTAGAACCGGAGAGAAGGCGCTGCAAAGTTTCCCGAGTCTGGAAATCAGAGGGTCCGGAGAGAAAAAGTTAAAACTAAAGTTCATATGTAAAACTGTGTAAATAAAGCAAAGGCATGTCCTAAGCACAACATAGGAAACAAGCAGGTGCAAAATCGGATTAGAACATGTGCGTTATTTACCTCAGAAACACACAAATGGGTGAAACAATACTACTTTACTTTACAATGCAAACTTACATGTAAGGAGCAAACTTACTAATGGATTTCAACAATGAAACACTGGTTAATATAATCTTATTTAACTTTTAATCCACTTTTACTTTTAATTTTCTTATTACTTTTAATATGATTCTCTATAATCTTTTTTCAATTATCTTTTAAAGCTTCAATGCTTTATGTCTTCAAAACACACTGTTTCATCAGGTCACACTTAACCTTATTTTTACGTTAAATGGACACATGCCTTAAGCAACCTGTAACAATACATATGTAATTAATCTTTCATATATTTTTTCAACAATAGATTGTAATTAATCTTATTCAAACATTTCTGGCAACTTTAATTTACGCCCACGCAATACTATCTTATACTGACAAATATGAATTATTTTAACTAATGAATTCACCCATCATTTCAGTTTAACTTTCATTACATGCAATATTTACCCTATATAACTTCACTGTTGCTAAACATATTTCAAAACGTAACTTACAATATACGCTTCTGTAACAATATACATGCAAAAATTACTTGATTCTGATTGGTAAACAGTACATTTTTCCAAATACAGTGGCAAAGAAAGTAATTTAGTCATGCCAAATTTTCGATATAAAAAAATAATTTTCCGATTATTTTATTTTCAGTATGCCACTTGCACAAAAGCTAAGTATTCTTGATCGAAAGATTTTCAGGCTTTGTGTAATTGTATTTTTTCTTGTATATTTTTAAAAGGTAACAGTAATAAAAACATATAGCTACACTCCTGAGACTCGTGTAATTTTGATCGTTTTTAGTAAACTCACTCGTGCATGTCTTTATTCCAATTTGCCCTCAAACCATCCTATTACCAATATATTAACAAATTCAGACAATTAAAACAAGGTGCAAAGCAATTTTTCAAAATAAACTAACCATTTACAAAGCAAATTCACGATCATTTGTCCAAAAAATTATAACTAAGTTACTGTTATGTGGATTTATCTTGCAGACTTCGACTGAAATGTACATGTCACCCAAAAATGGCGGCGTGAGAAAGGCTAATTGCAGTGGGCTGTAATGATTTAATCCAATGATTCGTATCGCTACGGAATGCAGTGTATTCCCAAGGTTTGCTTTTGGCAACTCTTGCAGAACTAATTATGTTGACATAAAACTTATATTACACACTTTAATGGTAGGCCTAGGGAGACAAGTCCAAAGCGATATTTTCTCCCATATAGCCTTCAAATTCTTTATTGTCTTAAGTCTTTTTGCAATTCATCGTAGCCTAATTAGAATGAATATTTCTTTCGTGAACATTTAGCCAAATCAAAGGTATTATTCGACCATTGTGGTCACAGTTCAAGATCAGGAATTAAGTTTGATGAGCGATATGTAATTCTCGATCCTTCGAAGAAATCTAAATATTCACTTCAAACGTTTTTTTTAATTCTGCCAAAGTTTTATTTGTCATGAGATTACGACACTAAAGTTTGGTAGATCAAACCAGCTTTAACGATGATATCGACCCATTGGCCACAGAAGCACTTCAAAAAAACAGGAAGGTACTGGCCAAAAGGAGCACTTTTATATAGAAACAAAATCACACATTTGTTTGGTTGTTTCATGAGGCGCCTCCGCATGCAACATGGAAAAATTTTGAGACTATGATGTATCCATGTCCTTGGAATGGTATTTATCTAGTCTTTACTTCTGCCAAAAAGGTATTATCTTTTTAACAAAAGAACTTGTTTATGCAATAAATACTTTTTTCTCTTTAAAAAGGCAACTATATTAAAAAAGAAAACTTTTCAGTGAAGGGGGGAGGGTTGTGGAAGCTGCACCAGTGTCAACCCCGTTGTTCCGCGCCCCTGCATTGACCCGTCACATTACGCAACACTTGAATTTTATTGAATCGCCTTCTTTCCTTTTCAAGCCAATCAATAGAAACGTAACTTTGATTCGATTTGAGTCAAGTCGATTTGTTTTTTCCTTGTTAAAAAACGCGCTTCTTTTTGCTGGGTAGTGAAGTGGTAAAACTTACATGCTCAATGCTTGCCTTTCCTTTTGTAATGGAACTTGTCAATGGCTCAATTATCGAGAAAGAAAGAATACACCATATTCCACTATATAGAAAACAGTTTTAGCGTATGTATTTTTATTTTTTATGGTCGAATGATAATATGTGGCGCGTAATAAAAGAACAGCCACAAGCACAATGATCAGGCACACATAAATTTGATTTGCTAGTGCCTCATATACGTAGGGCCACAAGAAAAGTTTTTCATTGCTCATTTCTCTTTATCTTCCTTTAAGCTTGTCCATCAAAGATTGGTCGGAATGCTGAAAGCCAAGTTTATTCTTATTTTCGCTTCTTTATGCTTCATAGTATTTAAAGCATCTGCGATTCCAGATCCTAAAGATGCCGCGCATTTGATATATACAACAGTGAATGCCAAACTTCATCAGGAAGACAAAAACCGCCAGTTTGCTTTCCTGTACTTACAACAAAGCGATCAAGACGGCGTATGGTTCACAAGTGAAGCGGTAAGACAAACACTTACTCAAAAAGAGGGAATGTTGGGAAAACTAACATATGCGCCTCCTTGGCCGAGCCTCGACTTGCCATCAAACATGAGAATCGCAGGTATAAGTGCAAATGCCCAGCCGGGTTCTAACGTTGGCCATGCAGAACAGAAGATGTTGGCGGATTTTAAAACCATGTACGATGGTGTATTCCCACTCGACACGTGTCCAGCATATATAATCCTTGCAACAAAATTATTCCCGTGTTATCAGGTCGGAAATCTCGGATGTGGGAAAGACTTCATCGAAACAACAAAGAGTCAATTCAATGCCTGCGCCAAGGGGGAAAAAAGAAAGCAGTTTCTGTATCTCTACATCGGTCAAAATGCTGCCAACGACTGGAACATACAAAAGAAAAATTTTGCAGAAAATGAAATTCCAATTATATATGGACCAAATTAGATATATAATTTAATTCTCTCATAAAATTTGAACGGCCATGTATGATTGTAACTATATATTTCAAATAAAAAAATACTTAATTAATTAAAATGTCAATTAATTTCACAATAGTTCTGTAGCTAATTATTATTTGTCTGATGCGTTTCACTCGTGATCTCCACGATGTCATTCCTAATACCATCTTTAATCTTTAATCTTTAATAAAATTATTTAAACACGGTAGCCTGTTCAGCAGATAATATTTACAGCGCTGGTTTTCAAAGGGCCGTGTGTTTACAACAATAATATAAAAAGGACAAAAAGAATATAACTATTTACAATGAATTGATACGGATGAATTAAGTAATTGCCGTTTAAACGACAAAATTGAAAGATTGTTATAATTTTCAATAGTTTCACTTGGAAGTTCGTTCCAGGACTTAGCAGCTCTATACGAGAAACTTCGTTTGAGAAAATTTGTCTTAGGTTTGGGTAGGTTCAATTTAATTTGATTGCTTCTTAGATTGTAATTGTCATTTTGACTTACTGAAAACAATTTTTCAAGGTATCGAGGTAATCGACCAGTTAGTACTTTAAATGTCATTATTAACTGTCGTTGTTTTAGAAGTTCTTCTATTGGAAGCCAATTAAGACTATCTAGCGTTTGCATGGAACGAACCTCGTATGTGTCCCCTGTTATCACACGCGCTGCTCTCTTCTGCAGTATAAACAATTTATCAATTATCGAACAACATCCATCATTCCAGATTGTTGAACAATAATTGAAATGAGGACACACTAAGGCATTGTAGATTTTTATCAGACTATCTCTATTGACAAACAATTTTGCTCTTTTCAGCAGGGCGATATTATTTGAAATTGTTTTACATTGCATTTCATTATGTTTATTCCATTTTAGCTGGTCGTCAAGGATCATGCCTAGTGACTTTTTTGGTAAACTCGCTTAATGTTGTTTCCCCCTAATGTTAGTACTGGGCTATTTTCAATTGAAGCTAAGCGACGTCTTGATCCTATTATCATAAATTCACTCTTTTTCATATTTAATGAGAGCTTGTTAGCTGTCAACCACCTATGAACATTTTCAATGTCTTTATTAAGTTTGATCTCAATTTCATATGGACTAAACCCTTCACAAGAAAGGCTTGTGTCATCAGCAAAAAGATTTGCTTTAGTTGTCTCTAAACAGTTAGGAAGATCATTTATGTACAATAGGAATAAAATAGGCCCAAGGTTAGAGCCCTGAGGTATCCCGCATTTTATTTGTCTAACAGCTGACATCTTGCTATTCACAGAGCATATTTGGCTTCGACCAGAAACGTATGATTCGAACCATTTCAGGCTAGTTCCTTTAATACCATATAATTCAAGCTTTGATAAAAGAATATGATGGTCGACAGTATCAAAAGCTTTTTTAAGGTCTAGAAATAAAACTCCGCTAAGTAAACCTCTGTCCATATTGAACAACCATTCATTTGTAGAACTAAGCAGTGCAGTTTCAGTAGAATGTTGATGACGGAAGCCAGACTGCTGTTCCACAAGAATGCCATTCAACCTCAAGAATGAACTTAGCTGCAGGTATACCAGTTTTTCGAAAAGTTTAGCTACAGCTGAAATAACAGATATTGGCCTATAATTTTCACAGTCTGCTTTATTTCCTTCTTTAAATATGGGGGTCACCTTTGCTAATTTCCAATCATTAGGGAAAATTGCTCTTTGAAGGGATACATTGAATATGTTCACTAGTGGTCCTGCCACAATGTTAGATGCATCTTTTAGTAACCTTATACTAATACCATCAAGCCCTGGAGATTTCTTAGTTTTAATTTCATTGAGTGCATCTATTGTTTCTTGGAGTGTAATGCTTGTAAAGTTGAATATACTACCATCAAGAGGAGTCACAAAGTTCATTGGATCAGTGCAGTTACCTGTGATCTTGTCAGACAACGTACTGCCAATTGTGGAAAAATATTGATTGAAGGCATCTGCAATTTTATCATCGTCAGTAATAAGTTGGCCATTTATATCTAGTTCTTTAACCTCTGAAGTTTTAGGCTTTTTGTTTAATAATTCGTTAATAGTTCGCCAACTTTCTTTGCTATTTTTAGCATTGCTTAGTTTATCTCTAAAGTATTCTTGTTTAGTTTCTTTTATGAGATTATTTAACTTGTTTTTACATCTCTTGTAAGCCTTATCATAATACGCAGATCTTAATTTAATCGATTGCTTTTTAAGGTAATCCCTACGATAGCTCATTTGCTTAATTTCATTTGTCAGCCACGGTTTATATTCACTCTTGACACGACGTTGTCTGATTGGTGCATGTTTATCTGCGACGCTCAAAAACTTATTTTTAAAATCGTTCCATAAGGCATTTGGGTCAGTTAAAATAGCTGAATCCAAGGGCAAACTAAAAACCTCACTTAGATCGTTGTTAAACTGGTTAACATTATAATTTTTATAATGTCTAGTAAAGACAGTTTTTGGTGGCGCCTTAGGAATGCTGAGCTTTCGACACAGATAAACAAGACTATGATCACTGATACCAAGGTGTATTACTCCTGTATCTAATATTTTATCATCACCATAATAAGTGAGGATAACATCCAGTAGTGATGCTGTTGTACTAGTAATTCTCGTGGGACACTGTATGTGTTGCTGTAATTGACAAATGTCAATCAGGTCAACTAGTTTAGAAGTAGGCAAACTTTTGTTCTGCTCAAGAATGTTACAATTGAGATCTCCGGTTATGATAATTTCTTTATTTTCGTCCTCAAGTAGTTTTAAAAAATTTTCAAATTCGCTAAACTATAAGTCTCGTGCTAACGACCAAAGACTCATGCTAATTAGATTACGGATTGTTTTTGCGTGAATATTGCACTTGAATAAACATTTTCAAAGTCCTCAACATATATACTCATCCTGCAAGTGAATAAATTAAACATAAATTAATATTTTCACGCAAAGATGCAAACAGACGCCAAGAGTGAAAGAAATTTTCGGCAAGGTTTATGGCAAGATTTTTCCGCGATTAATTTGTCGGAAGTAACTGTTATTTCTTTATTTTAAACTATGAGAAAACATTGATTGTGTGTTATATTAGAACATAATATAACAGATCCTTTCAGGCAAAATATGCCTTCATAATGATGCATAATTGATAATTTACATCTGGAGTCATGGGAATAATTGTGCTCAAAATATATGCAGAAAATGTATAAAGTATATGTACCTATTGATTCCTCGTGTTAAAATTTAGAAAAGTTCTCATTATTATTTACTTGCAATAGTCAAAATATGTGCCAAAATAGAGAAGAATTCTGTACGGGTCAACTGTGTATAAACTTAGAGAACCAATCAGATTGCAGGGGTTTTTTTCAGGTCATCGTTGGATACTGACCAATGACCTAAACGTCACTGAACTATGATCTGGATATCCTGGGAACGAAGTTGATATTTACCTCGGCTGGGTGCTTCCTATAGATGTGCATAGTGCTCTCCTGTGCTTCAAAGGGTGGTTTTTCTCGGGGTACTCCGGTTTTCATCCCTTCCTGACCAAAAGCTAACTTATGCATTAACTCGCATCCTTCTTAAATGGGTTACAAGTAAAACATGTTAAGGCGTCCGTCCACCTCAGAGCGGTGAACAAAAACTGAATAAAAAGTAGATAGAATAACAGGAATACAAACAATGTTCCACATAAATTTTCCAGTTTTGAGAGTCCGCAGCAAGTAAGTAATACATGCATGCACATACAGGTTTAGACTGCAATGATAATAAACCAGACAGCGATCACATAAATTTCTCGGCCAATGAGATTGCGTATTTTTCCTTCGTGTTTCGCAAAATGTTTGGCCTTGTATTTTGTGTTGGACGCAAAAATACTCCAAAATTTCATAGAAAGACTTAAATTTTTATCAAAACCGAAGGAAGGCCTTAGTATCATATAAAGAGACTAGCATATCGATAACTGCAAGAATGTGACTTCTTGGATAAGAATAAGTAGCTAGTATTAAAAAATGAATAAGACCAAGTAGCTAGTATTAAAAATAAAAAGGCTTTGTTGGTTTTCATGTGATTTGATGTGAACGTTTTGTGTGAATACTTGTAACCTACTGTCTCTTTATCCACTTGGGAATCGGAATATATGTCTTTACCTTCAGCTGTCCAGGAAGCTAAATTTCTTTCTCAGTTGTTGGAGGATTTCTCTGCAGGATATGGTTAAGTGCACGTTTACTGCAGTGACATTTCACTGTGACAATCACGAAGCTCTAGCTTTGGCAAAGAACACTGTTCTGTACCAGAGATTGAAGAATATATGTTATCACTTCGTAAGATCAGAAGTTCAGAAAGGTTTCCTTCATGAATTGTATGTAATGCAATGCAATGCAACATGAATTCCACTTTTTATGTAGTTTTCTGTCCAGAGCAATATCAATGCCATGCCAGCCAGTTCAGCGTGGCCAGAACATACAACGTACAGTGTATGTGGTGTTAGTGCTTTCTCCAAAGCTAGGTCAGGCCCTCTACCATAGAATTGGAATGCATCGACCACTGGCGTCGGAACTAGTTTTTGTAGCCGCGCATGTCGTATTACGCATAATGGCAGCCAACTGGCTGCCAGTCAATTTCTGGCCAATAAACAAGCTGATCTAGACAATATACAATTGTTCTGGCTAGAAATTTGCATAATCACATGGTTCGCAATGTTTGGTCTGTCTTTCGGTGAAAGAAGCATTTGTTCAAGCGTGCATGCGTAGAGGTTTCGTTATGACTAGGATGTTGTATGGCTTGATGTGGCATTTGAGAGGCTCTGTTAAGCGTTTAACGTATGGCAGAACAACGTAGTCAACCTTTGTGCTCGGGTCAACTCTTTCAAAGGAAAGGAAAAAGGGATTTGCTCTCTTTAATTTCCTTTGGAATAGAATTCCAAAGGAATGATCTATCTTACATAAAACTTTTTTCCAAATTATTAATCCGCGGTTGCGGTAAACAAAGAGTACTTGAAACGTTTCGAAGATTATAGCTAGTCATCTCACTTTTATAAGTGAATAAGTTAGTGAGTGATTGAGGGCCTACGTTATTTAATAATTTATACATCATTTTTGCCTTGGCTTTCTTCCTTTCCATTTTAAGTGTCTTCCAGCCCAATGCTTGCAATGCTACAACATGATCTGTGTCATTCCTCATATTCATGATAATTCGAGCAGCTCTATTTTGGAGTTTTTGAAGTCGTTTTGATTGTGTTTTACCGAACACATCCCATACTTCACAGCAGTAATCAAAGTACGGGCGAACAATAGCACTATAAACAGAAAGAAGCGTTTGCCTGTCAACAAAACGTCTAAGAGCAGAAATTCCTGATGTTATTTTCCTGCAAATATTTTCAAATATTTTGTAACTTTTCCACGACAAATGCTGGTCGACTGTCACACCAAGAGTTTTGAACTCACGCACTTGTTTAATCTGTTTGTTTTCAATTACCACATTTGGCTGCAAATTTGAAACGCTTTTAATCATTTGTTTTGAGCCAATTACCCTATATTCAGTTTTTGCAACATCGGGGCTAAGTTTATTGGCAATTAGCCATTTTTTTAGGTTTTCTAAATCAGAATTCACTGCAGCTTCAAGACGAGTTATCCAGTCACCAGAAGCTCTCAGGTTTGTGCCATCAGCAAATAAGTCAGTCAATTAGAACAACCACGTTAAACATTTTTCTGTCTAAATTCACATACCAGTCATTTGTACAATCTAATAATGCAGTAGCCGTAGAATGAAATTTTCGAAAACCAAATTGGCTATCACTTAAAAGTCTAAATTTGGATAAGTAACTGTACAGTTGATTATACAGAATGTTTTCCATAATCTTGCTAACGGCTGGCAGGACAGCAATTGGTCTGTAATTTCCTGCCACATTACGTTGGCCATTTTTGTATAGAGGTATTATTACTCTAGCCATTTTCCATTCATCAGGGAATGAGGAAAGAGTAATGGCATGATTAAAAATATGTGTTAGTGAATCTGAAATAGCAGGTGAAGCAATCTTAATAATTTTGCAAAGAAATTTTGTCGACACCTGTAGCTTTGTTTCTTGAGAGCAGTCAGAAGTTGGTAGACGTGATTGACCGTGACAGGTTGGAATGCGGTGAATTCTGATTCAGTATTTTTGACATATGTTTCAAAGTTCAAATTTGAATTATTAATTTGGCTAGCCAAATTTGGGGCAATATTTGAAAAATAATCATTAAAACCCTCTGCAATATCTTTAGGGTTAGTTAAACTACTTTCGCCAAGTTTTAGCTCATTTACGATTCTTGGTTTGTTTTGCCTTCCCAATAAACTGTTTATGGTCTTCCAAGCTTCCTTAGGATTGGACTTATCACCAGCAATTTTCGTGAAATAGTAATCTTTTTGCATCTCTTAGTTCTATATTTACTTTATTCCTAGTTCTTCGATAACTTAACCAATCATTTTCGAGGTTTGTAATAATGGCTTTTCTTTTAAGCTTGTCCCTTGTATTAATAAGTTCTTTTATGGAACTTGTAATCCAAGGGACTCGTCTTGTTTTGATCTTTTTGTTTTAAAGGGGTGCATGTTTGTCTAAAATTTCTAAGAATAGCATTTTCCAAATTTTCCACTTTGCATTTGGAGTTTCAGCGAAAAAATACACATTTTTCCACTGTTGTTGCATCAGATCCGCAACAAATTTTTGGGTATCAAATTTCTTCATATTTCTAATTTCAATTGTGTTTTCTAGTTACTTGATAACAGAGATCTTTCTAATTCCAAAACCTAAGCTTTGGTCACTTATTCCAGTATGGATAACACCAGAATCAGAAACTTTTTCTGGAGTATTAGCTATTATGTGGTCAATAATGGTGGAGGTTGTCGTAGTTACTCGGGTAGCTTCCTGAATTAATTATGACAATTGATACAACACATATAAAGATTTAATTTTCTTCATCGGCATATTTTCATTACCTGTCTTTAACAAATCACAATTTAAATCAAGCTTTGATTTTGTTTTCAAAATGCTCAAAGAAATCTGCTGATGCATTGGGTGGTCTAGAAACTGTTGTGACTAGAAATGGTTTGCTATGTGGTTTGATAATTTCTAAGCAAACAGCCTCTAGATCAGTGGATACATACTCCACCCCCATTTCTTGATCTGTCTTTCCTAATTATATCATAATCATTCATTGAAAGCATGCAATTAAGTCAATGTTCTTGCTTGACATTGAATATCTTATTTCATCAATTTTTTGGATAAGCTAACAACATTTAGAAAAGCCATTTTAAAGCCTCTTTCTTTAGGGATAGAGCTGAGACAGGTGTGAAAATCGCTGCTTACATTATTAGAATTACCTACACTAGGTATCATGTCATTATTCGCCTGACACGGTTCAGGTGAATTGTCCACTCTCTGGCCCGATGACCATAAACGTTGGATAAAAAATTTGCAGCACCCTGCAGAGTACCAGGGGTTCTAGCTCTAACTCTAAGTGATCTCAGATAAGAGCAGAAAGCACTGCCAAGTGCTACAGTATATCGCCAAATCAGTTTAGGCGCAGTTTTGAGCCATTTAGTCGAGACTCATCTATGTTATTGTTTTTTATGAGGGTAACATTATGCTTAAGATATAAGTTTTCTAATAATTTGTTATACTGTTCTATTTTATTGGAATGGACTCTACCATCATACCGATAAGATCTTTTTTCCATGTTAATGCGCCGTTAATGGCTGCAACTCCTAGTAGCTCCGTACAAATTCACTTTTTATATCTGACTGTGTCTATTTCTATGCTTATATCTTGCAAGAAGTGTTTACAAAATATCCAGAGAAATGTTTGTACCTGTTCGTGGAATCTGGAACGTGCTGACTTATTCAAGAAATACATTATTTCAACTACGAAACGTCTTGCTAAAGCACCGACATGGCCCACTGAATATGCCTTTGCCGACAAATATTTGGAATCATCTTAAAGATCTTGGTTTGATTCGACCGTACAGAGGACTTCGTGGTGGATTGTATACAAAACGTACCTGTACGAATCATATTCCAACTATACATTCTCGAAGAAACTACTGTTTTAGATTCCCTGAAACTCAAACCAAAGTGATTAATCGAAGCAACCTATTAAATATTCAAATCGTAAATAGCTCAACAAAGCATGACTTTCCTACAATATTTCTAAGTAATACCCGATCTATGGTAAATAAAATTGATGAGATATGTGGTGCAGTCTTAACGAATAAATGTGACATCGCAGTTATTACTGAAAGCTGGCTTTTATCACATATAACTGACAATTTAATCAGCATACCAGGTTTTTCAACAGTGCGCAAGAACAGAGCTTCGGAGCAACGCGGGGGAGGGCTATGTACTTATATCAACAAAGAACTAAATTTTATAGAATTAGACTATTTTTCTGATGTGCAAGTCGAAACACATTTATAATCAGCATTATTGTTTATGACTATTTATAATCAGCATTATACAGTTGAACTTGAAATTGCAGCCAGCATTCACATGTTTATTAGAATCTGCAGATTCTTCACCTTAGTTTTGAAATCAACATACCAAGTTAGTTGGTTGAAAAATAATATTAAAACCTTATTGCCATGGTACTTGTTCACTGTTACTGTATATACAATACCCAGATTACACATAATCATAATTATTTTTCATAGCCTACATTTGTAGATACTTCAGAAGGACACATTATCAGGCCCAATTTTAAAGCCCTACAAAGTAGTGCATTCTCAGTGGTGGGGAAAATGCTCGCAACAATGATGATTGTTCAAGGAGGAGAGTTACCCCGTATTTTCAGCCCCAGTTTATGCCAGTACATTCAGGGTGGAATCTACAATGCATTTCCCCAAATAGATGAGGTAGCAGACATAATTGTACGAAAGTCTTTAATTAAAGAAGGTAAGCAAAAGCATTGAGTAGTGGTAATTACAACACAATGATCTGGTTAGTGGTTTCTGCACTTCACTTGGTAATATTAGAATTCTGTTTTTAGGGTTTGTAATCCAAGTGAATATATATTACATTTTAGGACCTAACCAGGAATAACTGCGAAAAATGCAGCACAAGGTCCTCTGGTAGGAATTGAGAGGACCTTGTGCTGAATTTTTCACAGTCGTTCCTGGTTAGGTCTTAATATATTATATATATATATACTCACTTGGATTACAAACCTTAAAAACAGCATTCTAATTACAACACATTTTAATTTGAGCAGTATTTTTAAGCCCTTTTTCAAGACCATTGAAAAACACTACACTACCCTACTATTGTATACATTCATTGTAAATTTTAGTTGCAAGAAGCAAAGACCCAGCTTGATGTCAACAAATGTTGGACTGAATGCGAGTGGAAAGTAGATATAGATGGATTGCCTTTAAAGATCAATCTCAATGAAAGACACATATTGGTTAATGAAATCACCAAGTACTATGTCATCATTAGATGTAAATCTATGCTGGATCAATTTATCCAAGGCCTTTCATATTATGGGGTTTGATATTTTCATACTATTTACCGTACTATTTGTGTAATAACTACAGTATGTCACCCGATTTTTCAGAGTTAATAAAAAAAGCATGGCCGGAACTGGAACTCTGTTGTTTTCAGAGAGATAGAATATCAAACGTTTTTGTGTCTAACAAAAGTTCACAGTAGGAAGTCATTTGGAGTACACAAGGAAAATATGCACCATTAACATTTCATTATGACGTTTAATGTTTGTCAATATTTTTATTCTAATGTATGGCTTAATAAATCAGTTCCGGTTCCGGCCGAAACTTTTCAGTTCTGGCCGGAACTTCAAAAATTAGTTCCGGTGCACCCCTAAAAACGTCTGATTAACTAATTGGCACACATAGGTGTATGGATAACAAAATTTTAGGGGGCAGCCGATTTTTGCCTGATGTGACCCCACCCAGTTATTTTGCCCGATGGTGAGCTAAAAATTGCCCAACTGGTTCTATAACTATTGGTTCTAAAAATTGCCTGGTTGGGTCAAAATTAGGAGCCCACCCCCCTTGTACACCTATGTTGACTGTATAATTTGAGATGACAACTATTTCTTCACAGGTATTAGATTTTATCAGAAGCAGTAAAGGGATGGCTCATCATCTATTTTCTTGCAAGAAAGGTGGCAAAGTGAATGTTCAACAGGTGATAAAAACATTGAAGCCTGCTTTTTCACCACAAGGAAACCAGCGAAGAGTTAAAGAAGAAATAGTGATGGCAAAATTCATTGCCTTTTTAAAATCAATTGAAGGTAAACATTTTTAAATACTAACTTACAATACATGAGCAGGGCTCGAAACTTGCGGTATCCAGATATCCACAGGATATCAGATTTTAATTTTGAATACTGGGTATCATAAGCTCAGTATCCCAACTGGATACTAGGAAAACTTAGAAATTGCTATAGTAGATAATAATCTAGACTTTGGGCATGTTTCCGAACTTCAATGTCTACGGATTTTGGCAGAATATTTAAAAAAAAAAAATTTCACAAACAGTGCTTTCTTTCGTATCGCCGCAGTGTGTTATTTTCAATTTTTTCGAATTTCAATACACATTTTTATTATTGAAACTAAAGGCCTGGTTTTTGTTCAGCAACTGAAGGCCTGGTTGCAAGGTAAAATTTTGCCTTGCTTAGATACTGGAAATAGAATATCTAGTATCCAAATCTGGGTTACTATATTTCAAGGATGGATACTAGATTCTATGATGCTGGTATCGACTTGGATACTGACAAAAATTTCAAGTTTCAAGCCCTGCATGAGACTTTTAACAGTGGAAATTAATGCATATTGTTTTCTATTTCAGATGGTACTTTACAGGAGTGCTTAGAAGACAGTGATTTGAAATTAACCGAACAAGAGAAAAGCATCATTCTTTTGTTGACACCAAGCCATATGCTACTGTTTGCAACTGGGGCAGCCAACACACCATCTATTGGTTTTGATCCGAAACCAATGATAACCTTTGTTCATGATGAGGGAAAGTCTATTCCTAGTGCGCAAACCTGCTCCAATGCATTATATTTATATGTCAATGATAAAACAACAAATGGTGACTTATCACATGACCTCCTTACAGCATTAATGAATGGAGGCATTTTCAGCAAATTGTAAAACTAATAATTAGGAAATTGAACAGTTCAATAATATGTTATTGGCACTATAATTGAACATTAAGTTTAAGGTGGAATACTTATATACATTATTTAATCATTGTATAAGTTGTTATTAAAAAGTTTTGTTATTTTGTTAAGTTTGTTAACAGAACCAGTTATCAACTTGTCATTCGACCCCCATCCTCACCCAGGGAAACATGGGGACTGGACCTTTGTAGACCCAGATGCCAGAAAATGCCCCACCTACGGGTGTAATCAGAGTGATTAAGTTTCATTATAAAATATATTTAAATTAATAGACTTAAATATTTGAGGGTACCGTATTAAAACCTTTTAGAGCGAACAGCTAATGGTTATGCTCTATGTTGCCCTGGGGTAGAGGTTTCCAATGACAAGTAAACTGTATTTATGGCAAGTAGCCTAGCCTTCTGCAATTTCGCATAACCTGTTATATTGATCCAAACATTCTCTCCAATTCGTTGGTTCACCTAAACGAAGTTGCTCGAAAATCTCACCAAAGTATTCCTGATACAAATTGTCTTCATTATATTCATGGCAATACTGAGACATATCATCAAATTGTTCATCTGTGACAGATTTTATGTAATTTCTACCACCTGAACACTCGGGAAGAAAGTATAACTCGTCTGGTCTCCCGGAAATAGTATCAAATCTTGACTTTCGAATGTAATGAGAATTCCAGTGCAGCTGAACTGAAGATAGATCTTCTTGTAGAAGCTGATGGAAACAATACCACAAGCACTCTTTCTGTAGCTGATTGGATAAACTAAGATGACCTGCTTCGACAAGATCTTTAAAAAAATTAATCCACCAATTTGAGCGGTTTTTACGTAAATATGACCACCAGCATTCAATGCGTTGATTTGATGGTGATGTACCATATCTGTGTGCTTTTTCACCAGCATATTCATCGTCCCCATTGCATCAAAAGTATGACTGCATAGCAGCCATAATAACATTTTCTGTACCATTGTCAGTTCGTAGTATAATTGGACATCCCCCATATTCTCTAACAGCATTTAGAAAGTGTTGTCGAGTGATGGCTGGATCATTGTTTGTCCTACAAACCTTTAACCACAGCACTTTGCGACTGTAACCATCTATGCATCCATGCACAGGAAAACCATAAGGTTTCAGTTTATTGTATCCATCGACATGCCATGAATGGTTAGGGACTGGTGTGTGATAAACTCGACGACGAAGTGTCTTAGATCTTCTTTCTGACACACCTTCAGGGTCAAGTTCCTTCAGGACTAAACGAACAACTTCTCTTGGCACCTGAATACCTTCCATTTTTAATGTGTGCCAGACAGCACGGTACCCACCAGAGCATCCAGAACCGTCCAGTTCTTGCTGCATACGACGGCGGACGTGATCAATATTGTAATTAATGTTTTTCCTTTTAAGACCTACAATCATAGACAAATTTACTCGGACAAACATGGCAAATATTTTTTTTTGAAACATTTTCATATATACTTCGTAAAGTCGGTCCCCCCTCCCCTGAAACAATGTTGATGAACACTTCAGTCATTATGGCAACTATTGCAGTATCTGTAGCAACAACATTGTAACGGGGGAGCGGGGAATACGGCTGAATATGCGTATAATTATTCAGTGACCTGAAACAATGTTGATGAACACTTCAGTCATTATGGCAACTATTGCAGTATCTGTAGCAACAACATTGTAACGCCGGGAGCGGGGAATACGGCTGAATATGCGTATAATTATTCAAGTGACCGGGAGCGGGGAATACGGCCGAATATGCGTATAATTCCTTTAAATTTCAGCCATTTTTAATCAGCGTCCGCATGTTATTTGTCTAGGATTGTCTGAAAAACTGTCGGTTGTATAAAGCATGAATTATTGTATAATTGCAACCCATTTTCACATTTTAGAAGTACCGAAGTTCTATATACACCTGAATAAGAAATGATATTCAAAATATTTAAAATTAATGTTAAAATATGCAAATATATTTTATAATTACAGTTAGTTGGATAGATTGTTGGCGTCATATGATTAACGTAATGTGCGTATAAATCGCAACGTGGCGAAAACGTATGAACGGAGACAAGAGCTTTAGCTCCTTTTCATAGAGAATATATAGGACTGAGTTATTGCTGAATAGCCGTACGATGTGGAATATCAAAATCAACGGCGCATGCACACAATATGTTGGAAGCAAATTAACCGTGTGAGTACATGTGTCCGCAAGCCATAAGGTCGTCCAAAATCTTTAAACGAAAGGGATGAAAGAATTCTACTCAAAGCTCTAATATAACATCGAATATAATAGTATAATATAATTATTCACTGTTATATGGCTGATATAGAGTAGTCAAAATATTTTACACACACTAGCCTGTATAAATGCTTATAGTGAGCATGTTCTGATAATACTCTAAATGTGTAAATTCTTAGCACAAAATTGAAGAATTAAATCTTTATCATGACCTGCTTTGTTATATCTGTGGCCGTATTGGTTAATGCAGGTTACGCGCTAACTTGCGTTAACGAAATATTTTGGTTCTTGGACTTCTCGGCGGCCGACGGTAAACACACACAACAAATTTTAACCTGTCACTGACAGATTTCCCAATAAATTTCCATTTCACATGCTTTCTTATAGCCAAATTATCTACATTGCATTTATGATGATACACGGTAAATCTTTGGAAAAAACAGGAAAATATCACGGTAAACATCCGAGGACTCCCATTATAAATATAATTACTCAATGATTCTTAATTATTCAGCAACTATCGCTTTTCAATGTTTACCGTGGGCATTTTAAATACAAGGGTTTAGAATTAATATATTTCATGATACTATAATCGCATACAGTTTTTACGCAACTAGATATAAAATAATTGTCATACGCTTCTTTCTATCATGCGTTAACACGTAAAGAGATAGACAAACGCGACGGTAAACGCATCGCTATCTAGTGAGCATATGACAAACCGGAAGCGAATGCTCCTTTCATTAATCTCTACCGCTCATTTTGCTTTATTACTCTAATACAGGCATAATATAGCATTTGCAGAATTTCCGACTGTTTTCCAATGCAGAAAAAGATAATTAACGAAGATTTATTGTAATATACATTTTCAGACAATCATAGACAAATTTACTCGGACAAACATGGCAAATATTTTTTTTTGAAACATTTTCATATATACTTCGTAAAGTCGGTCCCCCCTCCCCTGAAACAATGTTGATGAACACTTCAGTCATTATGGCAACTATTGCAGTATCTGTAGCAACAACATTGTAACGGGGGAGCGGGGAATACGGCTGAATATGCGTATAATTATTCAGTGCCCTGAAACAATGTTGATGAACACTTCAGTCATTATGGCAACTATTGCAGTATCTGTAGCAACAACATTGTAACGCCGGGAGCGGGGAATACGGCTGAATATGCGTATAATTATTCAGTGACCGGGAGCGGGGAATACGGCCGAATATGCGGTGACCGGGAGCGGGGAATACGGCCGAATATGCGATTCCTTTAAATTTCAGCCATTTTTAATCAGCGTCCGCATGTTATTTGTCTAGGATTGTCTGAAAAACTGTCGGTTGTATAAAGCATGAATTATTGTATAATTGCAACCCATTTTCACATTTTAGAAGTACCGAAGTTCTATATACACCTGAATAAGAAATGATATTCAAAATATTTAAAATTAATGTTAAAATATGCAAATATATTTTATAATTACAGTTAGTTGGATAGATTGTTGGCGTCATATGATTAACGTAATGTGCGTATAAATCGCAACGTGGCGAAAACGTATGAACGGAGACAAGAGCTTTAGCTCCTTTTCATAGAGAATATATAGGACTGAGTTATTGCTGAATAGCCGTACGATGTGGAATATCAAAATCAACGGCGCATGCACACAATATGTTGGAAGCAAATTAACCGTGTGAGTACATGTGTCCGCAAGCCATAAGGTCGTCCAAAATCTTTAAACGAAAGGGATGAAAGAATTCTACTCAAAGCTCTAATATAACATCGAATATAATAGTATAATATAATTATTCACTGTTATATGGCTGATATAGAGTAGTCAAAATATTTTACACACACTAGCCTGTATAAATGCTTATAGTGAGCATGTTCTGATAATACTCTAAATGTGTAAATTCTTAGCACAAAATTGAAGAATTAAATCTTTATCATGACCTGCTTTGTTATATCTGTGGCCGTATTGGTTAATGCAGGTTACGCGCTAACTTGCGTTAACGAAATATTTTGGTTCTTGGACTTCTCGGCGGCCGACGGTAAACACACACAACAAATTTTAACCTGTCACTGACAGATTTCCCAATAAATTTCCATTTCACATGCTTTCTTATAGCCAAATTATCTACATTGCATTTATGATGATACACGGTAAATCTTTGGAAAAAACAGGAAAATATCACGGTAAACATCCGAGGACTCCCATTATAAATATAATTACTCAATGATTCTTAATTATTCAGCAACTATCGCTTTTCAATGTTTACCGTGGGCATTTTAAATACAAGGGTTTAGAATTAATATATTTCATGATACTATAATCGCATACAGTTTTTACGCAACTAGATATAAAATAATTGTCATACGCTTCTTTCTATCATGCGTTAACACGTAAAGAGATAGACAAACGCGACGGTAAACGCATCGCTATCTAGTGAGCATATGACAAACCGGAAGCGAATGCTCCTTTCATTAATCTCTACCGCTCATTTTGCTTTATTACTCTAATACAGGCATAATATAGCATTTGCAGAATTTCCGACTGTTTTCCAATGCAGAAAAAGATAATTAACGAAGATTTATTGTAATATACATTTTCAGACAATCATAGACAAATTTACTCGGACAAACATGGCAAATATTTTTTTTTGAAACATTTTCATATATACTTCGTAAAGTCGGTCCCCCCTCCCCTGAAACAATGTTGATGAACACTTCAGTCATTATGGCAACTATTGCAGTATCTGTAGCAACAACATTGTAACGGGGGAGCGGGGAATACGGCTGAATATGCGTATAATTATTCAGTGACATATACTTCGTAAAGTCGGTCCCCCCTCCCCTGAAACAATGTCGATGAACACTTCAGTCATTATGGCAACTATTGCAGTATCTGTAGCAACAACATTGTAACGATGGGAGCGGGGAATACGGCTGAATATGCGTATAATTATTCAGGGACCGGGAGCGGGGAATACGGCCGAATATACGTATAATTCCTTTAAATTTCAGCCATTTTTAATCAGCGTCCGCATGTTATTTGTCTAGGATTGTCTGAAAAACTGTCGGTTGTATAAAGCATGAATTATTGTATAATTGCAACCCATTTTCACATTTTAGAAGTACCGAAGTTCTATATACACCTGAATAAGAAATGATATTCAAAATATTTAAAATTAATGTTAAAATATGCAAATATATTTTATAATTACAGTTAGTTGGATCAGGAGCTGGATCCGCCCCTGGATTAACGTAATGTGCGTATAAATCGCAACGTGGCGAAAACGTATGAACGGAGACAAGAGCTTTAGCTCCTTTTCATAGAGAATATATAGGACTGAGTTATTGCTGAATAGCCGTACGATGTGGAATATCAAAATCAACGGCGCATGCACACAATATGTTGGAAGCAAATTAACCGTGTGAGTACATGTGTCCGCAAGCCATAAGGTCGTCCAAAATCTTTAAACGAAAGGGATGAAAGAATTCTACTCAAAGCTCTAATATAACATCGAATATAATAGTATAATATAATTATTCACTGTTATATGGCTGATATAGAGTAGTCAAAATATTTTACACACACTAGCCTGTATAAATGCTTATAGTGAGCATGTTCTGATAATACTCTAAATGTGTAAATTCTTAGCACAAAATTGAAGAATTAAATCTTTATCATGACCTGCTTTGTTATATCTGTGGCCGTATTGGTTAATGCAGGTTACGCGCTAACTTGCGTTAACGAAATATTTTGGTTCTTGGACTTCTCGGCGGCCGACGGTAAACACACACAACAAATTTTAACCTGTCACTGACAGATTTCCCAATAAATTTCCATTTCACATGCTTTCTTATAGCCAAATTATCTACATTGCATTTATGATGATACACGGTAAATCTTTGGAAAAAACAGGAAAATATCACGGTAAACATCCGAGGACTCCCATTATAAATATAATTACTCAATGATTCTTAATTATTCAGCAACTATCGCTTTTCAATGTTTACCGTGGGCATTTTAAATACAAGGGTTTAGAATTAATATATTTCATGATACTATAATCGCATACAGTTTTTACGCAACTAGATATAAAATAATTGTCATACGCTTCTTTCTATCATGCGTTAACACGTAAAGAGATAGACAAACGCGACGGTAAACGCATCGCTATCTAGTGAGCATATGACAAACCGGAAGCGAATGCTCCTTTCATTAATCTCTACCGCTCATTTTGCTTTATTACTCTAATACAGGCATAATATAGCATTTGCAGAATTTCCGACTGTTTTCCAATGCAGAAAAAGATAATTAACGAAGATTTATTGTAATATACATTTTCAGACAATCATAGACAAATTTACTCGGACAAACATGGCAAATATTTTTTTTTGAAACATTTTCATATATACTTCGTAAAGTCGGTCCCCCCTCCCCTGAAACAATGTTGATGAACACTTCAGTCATTATGGCAACTATTGCAGTATCTGTAGCAACAACATTGTAACGGGGGAGCGGGGAATACGGCTGAATATGCGTATAATTATTCAGTGACCTGAAACAATGTTGATGAACACTTCAGTCATTATGGCAACTATTGCAGTATCTGTAGCAACAACATTGTAACGGGGGAGCGGGGAATACGGCTGAATATGCGTATAATTATTCAGTGACCGGGAGCGGGGAATACGGCCGAATATGCGTATTCCTTTAAATTTCAGCCATTTTTAATCAGCGTCCGCATGTTATTTGTCTAGGATTGTCTGAAAAACTGTCGGTTGTATAAAGCATGAATTATTGTATAATTGCAACCCATTTTCACATTTTAGAAGTACCGAAGTTCTATATACACCTGAATAAGAAATGATATTCAAAATATTTAAAATTAATGTTAAAATATGCAAATATATTTTATAATTACAGTTAGTTGGATAGATTGTTGGCGTCATATGATTAACGTAATGTGCGTATAAATCGCAACGTGGCGAAAACGTATGAACGGAGACAAGAGCTTTAGCTCCTTTTCATAGAGAATATATAGGACTGAGTTATTGCTGAATAGCCGTACGATGTGGAATATCAAAATCAACGGCGCATGCACACAATATGTTGGAAGCAAATTAACCGTGTGAGTACATGTGTCCGCAAGCCATAAGGTCGTCCAAAATCTTTAAACGAAAGGGATGAAAGAATTCTACTCAAAGCTCTAATATAACATCGAATATAATAGTATAATATAATTATTCACTGTTATATGGCTGATATAGAGTAGTCAAAATATTTTACACACACTAGCCTGTATAAATGCTTATAGTGAGCATGTTCTGATAATACTCTAAATGTGTAAATTCTTAGCACAAAATTGAAGAATTAAATCTTTATCATGACCTGCTTTGTTATATCTGTGGCCGTATTGGTTAATGCAGGTTACGCGCTAACTTGCGGTGAACGAAATATTTTGCTTCTTGGACCTCTCGGCGGCCGAACGGTAAACACACACAACAAATTTTAACCTGTCACTGACAGATTTACCAATAAATTTCCATTTCACATGCTTTCTTATAGCCAATTATCTACATTGCATTTATGATGATACACGGTAAATCTTTGGAAAAAACAGGAAAATATCACGGTAAACATCCGAGGACTCCCATTATAAATATAATTACTCAATGATTCTTAATTATTCAGCAACTATCGCTTTTCAATGTTTACCGTGGGCATTTTAAATACAAGGGTTTAGAATTAATATATTTCATGATACTATAATCGCATAGAGTTTTTACGCAACTAGATATAAAATAATTGTCATACGCTTCTTTCTATCATGCGTTAACACGCAAAGAGATAGACAAACGCGACGGTAAACGCGTCGCTATCTAGTGAGCATATGACAAACCGGAAGCGAATGCTCCTTTCATTAATCTCTACCGCTCATTTTGCTGTAGCAACAACATTGTAACGGGGGAGCGGGGAATACGGCTGAATATGCATATAATTATTCAGTGACCTGCGGTAAACGCGTCGCTATCTAGTGAGCATATGACAAACCGGAAGCGAATGCTCCTTTCATTAATCTCTACCGCTCATTTTGCTGTAGCAACAACATTGTAACGGGGGCAGCGGGGAATACGGCTGAATATGCATATAATTATTCAGTGACCTGCAGCGGGGAATACGGCCGAATATGAGTGACCTGCAGCGGGGAATACGGCCGAATATGCGTATATTCATTTAAATTTCAGCCATTTTTAATCCGCGTCCGCATGTTATTTGTCTAGGATTGTCTGAAAAACTGTCGGTTGTATAAAGCATGAATTATTGTATAATTGCAACCCATTTTCACATTTTATAAGTACCGAAGTTCTATATACACCTGAATAAGAAATGATATTCAAAATATTTAAAATTAATGTTAAAATATGCAAATATATTTTATAATTACAGTTAGTTGGATAGATTGTTGGCGTCATATGATTAACGTAATGTGCGTATAAATCGCAACGTGGCGAAAAATGTATGAACGGAGACAAGAGCTTTAGCTCCTTTTCATAGAGAATATATAGGACTGAGTTATTGCTGAATAGCCGTACGATGTGGAATATCAAAATCAACGGCGCATGCACACAATATGTTGGAAGCAAATTAACCGTGTGAGTACATGTGTCCGCAAGCCATAAGGTCGTCCAAAATCTTTAAACGAAAGGGATGAAAGAATTTTACTCAAAGCTCTAATATAACATCGAATATAATAGTATAATATAATTATTCACTGTTATATGGCTGATATAGAGTAGTCAAAATATTTTACACACACTAGCCTGTATAAATGCTTATAGTGAGCATGTTCTGATAATACTCTAAATGTGTAAATTCTTAGCACAAAATTGAAGAATTAAATCTTTATCATGACCTGCTTTGTTATATCTGTGGCCGTATTGGTTAATGCAGGTTACGCGCTAACTTGCGGTGAACGAAATATTTTGCTTCTTGGACCTCTCGGCGGCCGAACGGTAAACACACACAACAAATTTTAACCTGTCACAGACAGATTTACCAATAAATTTCCATTTCACATGCTTTCTTATAGCCAATTATCTACATTGCATTTATGATGATACACGGTAAATCTTTGGAAAAAACAGGAAAATATCACGGTAAACATCCGAGGACTCCCATTATAAATATAATTACTCAATGATTCTTAATTATTCAGCAACTATCGCTTTTCAATGTTTACCGTGGGCATTTTAAATACAAGGGTTTACAATTAATATATTTCATGATACTATAATCGCATAGAGTTTTTACGCAACTAGATATAAAATAATTGTCATACGCTTCTTTCTATCATGCGTTAACACGCAAAGAGATAGACAAACGCGACGGTAAACGCATCGCTATCTAGTGAGCATATGACAAACCGGAAGCGAATGCTCCTTTCATTAATCTCTACCGCTCATTTTGCTATATTACTCTAATACAGTCATAATATAGCATTTGCAGAATTTCCGACTGTTTTCCAATGCAGAAAAAGATAATTAACGAAGATTTATTGTAATATACATTTTCGGACAATCATAGACAAATTTACTCGGACAAACATGGCAAATAAATTTTTTTTTGAAACATTTTCATATATACTTCGTAAAGTCGGTCCCCCCTCCCCTGAAACAATGTTGATGAACACTTCAGTCATTATGGCAACTATTGCAGTATCTGTAGCAACAACATTGTAACGGGGGAGCGGGGAATACGGCTGAATATGCATATAATTATTCAGTGACGTCGGTCCCCCCTCCCCTGAAACAATGTTGATGAACACTTCAGTCATTATGGCAACTATTGCAGTATCTGTAGCAACAACATTGTAACGGCCGGAGCGGGGAATACGGCTGAATATGCATATAATTATTCAGTGACGTGGAGCGGGGAATACGGCCGAATATGCGTATAATTGATTCCTTTAAATTTCAGCCATTTTTTCAGCGTCCGCATGTTATTTGTCTAGGATTGTAGGTAAAACTGCTGAATATAGGCATGAATACGTTAGTGACATTTTATTAGTAGCCATAGGAATTGTTCCTTTTGTTCTAGTCGTTTCTGTAGGAATTTACGTCTTTGGTATATGTGCGTAAAATTCAAAACAAAATCCGATTAAGTTAGAGCACTTGACCTTTAATAAATGTTAAACGCTTGAATCCAGCTATGCGATCTATGGTAGTAATAAATATACACAAACGTTGCCCGTTGTTTTCAGGCTGCAGCCCCCCTCCCCCCCAGCCCCACCCTCCCGTACGCCTATGGGTGAATATATAAACTTTGAATGTTATTGAAACAATTGCGATGCCAAGCTCAAGATTTCGCTGGATATATTTCCGTACACCAGGCTGCGTTAGTGGCATGTATTGTCAGATTCACATGCAATATAAGGAGTTATTATGCTGGTGAATGTGATATCAATAGTGAGCTCGGGAAGTGAGTGTATTTTATTCTAGAAATAGTTGTTAGAATTAATAGATTCTTGAATCAGCATAGCATGTGAAACGATGCCAAGTAAGCGTGATTTGCCGCTCATTGATTCGATATTTTAGAAAGTTCTTATATGCCTATACTAATCCTAACAATATCGGACGCCATTTTGTTGCGTAATTTTTTGTCATGTCCACCATCTTGACCATCCTCCCCCTACCCCAATCAGTTTTGGTTAAACCAAAACACATCAAACGCGACGAGAAATGGGACACAACATTGAACAGGGGGCGGGGGGGATTGTCGTTTGTTGAAATTCAAAGATTTTGTGGCATCTGTCCCAAGACTTTTGAAACTGATCAATCACTTTCAGAAGTTGTTGGGACACATGTAGTTTTAGCATGTAAGTGGATCATTATAGTTGTTTACACACAATACCGCTCCCCTCCCCCTCCCTCCACTCCAATCAATGTTGGTTAAACCAAAACACATCAAACGCGACGAGAAATGGGACACAACATTGAACAGGGGGCGGGGGGGGGGGGATTGTCGTTTGTTGAAATTCAAAGATTTTGTGGCATCTGTCCCAAGACTTTTGAAACTGATTATACCTCATTCGCACGTTTTGCGAATTACAACATCGTGTAACACATTCAATAGACTATTTACAGTTAAGGTCACATTTCAAAGTGGTATATTCATATTTAAGAAAGTAGAATAGATCATGTCCGTGAATTCTGACCATTATAAAACAAATTAATTGCAAAGTACGTCATGTTCAACAAATACCTTCTCTCTCCATCGAGATCTTTCTCAGATGTCCAAGTGATGTGATACCACGTGTCTTCTTTCACTTTCCCAAAATGTATATCGTTGCCGTAATACCCGTAAATGACAGTCTAATAGCCAAAGTCTTAGCGTTAATAAAGTTGTTTTGAAAATATGTCCAAAGCAACACTCTAATTGTAATTCTTTCCCAAAATGTATATCGTTGCCGTAATACCCGTAAATGACAGTCTAATAGCCAAAGTCTTAGCGTTAATAAAGTTGTTTTGAAAATATGTCCAAAGCAACACTCTAATTGTAATTGTAATTGTAATTGTAATTGTAAGTGTGATTGTGATTGTGATTGTGATTGTAGTTGTAGTTCTAATAGCCAAAGTCTTAGCGTTAATAAAGTTGTTTTGAAAATATGTCCAAAGCAACACTCTAATTGTAATTCCTAATTGTAATTGTAATTGTAAGTGTGATTGTGATTGTGATTGTGATTGTGATTGTAATTGTAATTGTAATTGTAATTGTGATTGTGATTGTGATTGTGATTGTGATTGTAGTTGTAGTTGTAATTGTAATTGTAATTGTAATTGTAATTGTAATTGTAATTGTAATTGTAATTGTAATTGTAATTGTAATTGTAATTGTAATTGTAATTGTAATTGTAATTGTAATTGTAATTGTAATTGTAATTGTAATTGTAATTGTAATTGTAATTGTAATTGTAATTGTAATTGTAATTGTAATTGTAATTGTAATTGTAATTGTAATTGTAATTGTAATTGTAATTTGTAATTGTAATTGTAATTGTAATTGTAATTGTAATTGTAATTGTAATTGTAATTGTAATTGTAATTGTAATTGTAATTGTAATTGTAATTGTAATTGTAATCGTAATCGTAATGTGTTTATTCATCATTTCATTATATACAATAATGCTTTTGTTATCAATGACTATATTAAATAATCTGTTCTTTGGGTATAATTAATTAAAAAAGTGTCTAAATGTTTGTTGATATGTACAGTTAAATTTTAAAAACAAACTCTGGAACATATACCGCTACATAATTAAAATATTTACCGCTAAGTAGCTAAATAACTAAACTAACATTTTATAACTATAATAGTGTAATTGTAATAGTGTAATTGTAATTAAATGTTTGTTGATATGTACAGTTAAATTTTAAAAACAAACTCTGGAACATATACCGCTACATAATTAAAATATTTACCGCTAAGTAGCTAAATAACTAAACTAACATTTTATAACTATATAATAGTGTAATTGTAATAGTGTAATTGTAATTAATAGTGTAATTGTAATAGTGTAATTGTAATAGTGTAATTGTAATTGTAATAGTGTAATTGTAATTGTAATTGTAATTGTGTAATTGTAATAGTGCAATTGTAATAGTGTAATTGTAATTGTAATAGTGTAATTGTAATAGTGTAATTGTAATTGTAATTGTAATTGTAATTGTAATAGAGTGTAATTGTAATAGTGTAATTGCAATAGTGTAATTGTAATTGTAATAGTGTAATTGTAATAGCGTAATTGTAGGAATTGGAATTGGAATTGGAATTGGAATTGTTAATTATGTACGTTTTTCAAATGTTAATTGTTGAAATTCCAAAGGTTATTCAACAGTCTTCTATAACGGTATTTGTTTAAAACATATAAAACATTTAGTGTGTTGATATATATGGAATATCAATACGGAAAATTTTTTTATATTTTTTTATGATATAGCATTGAATTTAAAGACAGGCAGGAAATTTCCCGTGTTGACATTACTTATGTCAACACGGCTCTTAGCCAATCAGCGTTCAGTATTTACAAATGCTATATTATAATGCTTTTTAATGAATAGAGGAAAAAATAATTTTTTTCAGAAATACCCTTTTCCACCCATCTCCGCCTAAATCATTAAGATAAACAGATCGCAATTAATATATTTACCTCACTTTTGCCAATAACGCCCAAGTGCTAACCATTGTTTACAGATGTTGAGCCATGACCCAATACCCTAACATTTTTCTGACCAATATTTCTGAATTTCAGTAAAGCCATGACTGACCAGTTGCTGTGCCTCCAGAAATTATCTGAGATACCAGAAATCTTTAAATGTTTTTTATTAGAAAATAACACAGCTTGTCGCATCACGGCGTCTTCGTAAGGTAGAGTTGAATTCACTGGTAAAATATCTGGTAGATAAATGTTTAAATATTGACATTACATTCTATGACAAATGAATGCAGGTTACGTATCATTGCGGTTTTATTTATCACTCTCAGGTAAACTGGTTGTAAGTAATGTGCGAATTTGTTCGCGCGAAGCAAAAAACAGATTTGCCGCGAAAAGGTGTGTCCCTTCCCACTTTCCTCCTCAGCTAACCATCACGTTGCCGAATTTTTTGGCAACGCGGGAACGAATGTTCCCAGGCTAGTGGAAAACGGTCCCTTATAAACATGCATGCGCCTTTCCATGACCGACAGAGGCTCGAGAAACGCAGGCGGTGAATAAACGCGTCAAAAGACAATTCACAAATGACCGTGGTATATGTGATGACGCATTATAGGACTGGCGAAGGTCGCCTTCTTTAAAAAACTAAGCCGAATCGTGCCCGTATTGGCAACAATTAAAATACAGTTCAACTAGTTCTATTACGTGTAATGTTTTTGTCTTGTTCGTTAAACATTCGTCACAAGAATATGATGGGAGAAAAACTTTTCTTAATTAAACGAAGAAAATATTTGCCAAACCGGACATAATACAGTGCGGCGCCCTAGAGCATGCGAAAAACAGCACGGTGGGTTAAGCAAGAACCCCACAAGCACAAAAACTAACAAACTAACAGATTACCAAGCTAACAGACTACCAAGCTAACAGACTAACAAACTAACAGACTACCAAGCTAACAGACTACCAAGCTAACAGACCACCAAGCTAACAGACAACCAAACTGGCAGACTAAAAAGCTCACGTACGGAACGGCAAAGCGATGTCTAACTTCGTTTTAGCACCGCAATTTAAAACGCGGGCTACATTTTTTTGCTAAGCTTTATGGCTTGCATTAAATTATTACATTTTCAGTGGCATCATTGCCGTTCCATTGCTCGTGTTTTACTGTGCTCTTACACTACCAAACACTTTAGATTTTTTCCATTTGACATGTTTACCCGCTATAGATCGATCTAAATTTCCAATGGGGGAATGAGGGGTGTACAGTATCTCCCAAAATTTTCCTAGGACTGAGGTAGCTCATGGAATTTTAGTGATATTCAAGGGATATCCTAAAGAGGGTTAGTAAATCATCCTATGGGGTGAATTCTATAAATGCATCAAAGAGAGTTCCAATTTTTTATATACTCAGGGGATCATCAAGGGACTAGTCAATAGGGGTCGTGCCTATATTAAATGGAATGGCCCAACAATGGAAGAATAAAGGACGGCCTTATAGACCGTTTGCTGCGTCCTGATATCGTTCACTTTCATTAAGCATGTCTTGGAAGTGAAATATTTTTACGGGAACTAACACTTTCAAGCACGCTGAGTTCCAATCCGAAAACTTCCCGCGCCGTAAACCCGCAGTTTTCTCACAAAATGCTATTTTATCTTCGCTAATTTCACAACAATTTTTTTCATTGTTCAACGACACGGATCGATGACGCCACACGATTATATCACTCAAAACGACCAATTCTATTAACCAGTCTTCCTTTTAACAGAAGACCGGTTTTGCCCGAACTATGTTGAGTTATATAATCTTATGCGTGTTGCACGTAAACAACATATCTTGTCTGCAACTTTGAGAAGGTACAGATAACGCCTTCTAAAATCCTCAGTTCTAGCGATATCTCTGTAAAATCACAAGGACGTTAATGCTAAATCTTTTGGCTATATCACTGGCCTGAAAAATAACTAATTTAACGCGATCAAGGCATTTAAAACAAAAGTAATGCGAAGCCAACGTAACGGTAAAGACAACGCTAAAGTGAAATATTGTCGATTGGTTGCTATAGTGGAAGACTTACGACAGGATGAATCTTAAATAACCTTAAACTAGGGTAATAAATGTTCCTACCAAAGACAAAGACCAATGCCAAGGTATAAAATCTGCTCTGTAAACTTACGACGAAGTGGAGAAATGTGTGCATAAGCTGTTTATTTGGTGATTTTAACGTATATGGCAGCCTTCTTTCCAACAATATTCGCTTATCGCACAGAATAACACCAACTGATATAATAGTTCAAATGCAATGGTAAGTTACCTCTTGAATTACATCTCAGAAACTGTGTTGGAATTGGAAATGCTGACCCATTCCATAAGATTCCCGTTTTATATCGTTGTATAAAACATTTTGATCGCATGTAAGGAATTATTTCTCATCCCAGAGATATAGCCCAACGACTTAATATTGACGTCCTTGTGATTTTATAGAGATACAGTCAGAACTGAGGATTTAATTTACAAAGTGATATCGGTACTTTCCCAAAGTTGTAGACAAGATATGTTGTTTACGTCCAACACGCTTAAAATGACATAACTCAAAATAATTCGAGCAAAATCGGTCCTTTGTTCAATGTAGAGACTGGTTCATAGGAATTAGTCATTTTGAGTTATGCAATCGTATGTCTTCATCCATCCGTGTCGTTGAACAATGAAAAAAATTGTTTTGAAATTAGCGAAGATAAAATAGCAGTTTGTGAGAAAACTGCAGGTCTACGGTGCGGTAAGTTTTCGGATTTGAACTCAGCGTGTTCGAAAGTGTTAGTTCCCATAAAAATATTTCAGTTCCAAGACATGCTTAATGAAAATCGTTTTCTATGCACTTTTCCAGGTCACAGCGAATGGCCTATTAGTTACAATACAGAGGAGGAATGAGGGTCTTCAGAGGAGGGACATGCAACGCCCGCCCCAATGCGGCTCATTATTATTCAAAATATTTATTCTCAACGCGCCGTTCCATTAAGCTACATTGAGGGATTTCGGGAAGAGCCTCATTCCTCCTCTGGTTACAATAAATAAGTGTTTAGATTATTACCTGCAGTAATATTGAGATTCGCTCGAGATTTCACGCTTGGAACAAACTTTCTGTTAAACTCAAACATTATGCCCAGGTCTGCATTACGAAAGGCTTGGTAGTTTGCCTCGGGAATATTAACCACATCAGGATAACTACTACATCCAGCAGGCGGCTCAAACAAAAGATACTGCCAACCATGAGGCGTACATAGTTGAAGTTTTGTTGAGTAATATCTCAGAATACCAAAATCTGAGCCGTTACATCTGTAAGTTAAGAAGAAATTTAAAGAAACGTTTCTTTTGAAGGTACAACAATGTTTTATATGTGAAAACTGCAGCAACTATCATTACCACCACCATCACCTGTACATCATTAACATTACCATCCTTAATATAACGTTGCCAACAACTGCTATAGTGTTAGTATATATAATGCTCGTTTGTAATATTAGCATAGTATATAGTAATATACTATATATTATACAACACCTTTAATCCCCATTGAATTAATCCCTATTTTACTAAGAGTGCGATGGAAAGCATTCCATTCCACTCCCAGTCGCGCATTTCTGAATTATACGTTTTGTTCCATTGAACAGTTTGATTTGATTTTCAAGAAATTGCATTGGTCAAAATCGTGATTGTGTCAAAATGTTATTTATGTGATCACCATAATATAACCACAACGTTACTCATCACGAAAAACTAGGTGACTAATAATGAAACCAGATATAGTACTACACATTCCGGTGCTCTGGATCATGCGCAAAACAACACGTTGGCGGCTTGAACAAGTGCACCCCAAACGCGAATACATACTATTTTAAATAAAAAATGGGCATAAATTTGCGTTTGTTTTTGAACAAACTAACAGACTAACATACTCACGCACATAATATAAGCAATGCTTAACTTTTTGGGGGCACCGCATGCAATTACGCAATCCCACCAAAGTGCAGTGTAATCATGTGTATATTTAAAACATGATAAAAATATAACATTACTCTGGTTTGTAATGATGGATGTAGTTTCGGATTGAGGAATTGAATTCAAGTTAATCTTCACTTCTTCTGTCATTATTCAGAGATAGCACTTGAACAGAATAACATACTCATTGTATAGACTCATTTCCTCTAAAAAACGATGTATATTCCACATCCCCTTTCTCTCCTTTCCCTCCAGGTATCCGCTGCGTTCCATTTAACCCTGGCAACCCTATGGGTCAAGGAGATCCAGTTTTACTCGCCTGCCCTGCTGGTCCAGGATTACCTCGGTCCCCTTTCTGACCAGGAGCACCATCAGACCCATTTTGACCGGCAGGTCCAACTGGTCCTCGATCCCCTTTTACTCCAAATGTTGCTATTGTTCCATTAGTTCCCGCAGGACCTTGGTCTCCTTTCGGAAAACAATAATAGATTTATTGTAATTAAACGACCTGCCAACTTTCTGAAAATTACATTCTGATGGCATTTTTAAAACTTGTTACAAGCTGCGAGTGCCAATTTTCGTACAGTTTAAGCATTGGTGATCAAGATTATGCAATGCTGAAACAGTGGGACTTCGAGAATTTAAATATTTTGCCTATTAAGGTAGAATTAATTTTGTACTTACTTTACCCTTTGGTCCAGGTTCTCCTTTATCTCCAATCTGTCCTTTTATCCCCAAACTTTCATTAGTTCCAGGAAGTCCTCTCTCGCCTTTTTCACCTTTAGGACCAGTCGAGTTTATGACATTCTGTATGGCGGACAAAAATTAATTAATGAAATAGATTTTTGCCAATGTTTAGGTTTGCTGAACCTGTCCCAGGCTTCCTTAAGAACGGTTTCGGCAAGTGCATTTAAATTGAAAGAAAAGCTCACTGCCTACATGTTGCAAACACAATACGAAATAAAATCAAATATTTTTTAAGATGGAAATAAATCAACAATATTTAAAGAGTTCGTTTATTCCATTTAGATAATAGATTCCATTAATTCAAGAACCATTGTATTCTTCTTGTTTTCGAGATTTTTAGTAGTCATTCTGAGACGTCTAGCCTATTAGCGAAATTGCGTGTATTTCATGAAATAGAAATAACAGATATAGAATGCTACTCCTATCTTTTCTCAGCCAAAATCTTGTCTCCACATAATGGTGGATTTCAAAGGGCATTTTGACTCGCTCCAGACTCGCGCGGCTGGGAATTTCGCGCGGTGGCGTGGAGTGCGATACAACATGGAAAAAAAGTTTGTAAAGGTGGTAAACGTTTTAAAACACCCATCCCAATGGGTGTTTTTTTACGAAAAACTAATGTCTGGACTGTCAGAATGTATACAGAAATCGTCTTTAAATATTGTTGTGGAAGCCAAAGCAAAAAGTCAAAACATAAAATATTCAGTAGGTATGTTCAAAGAATGTTTCAACTCATTTATAATAATAATCAGTTTTTATAACAAAATTGCTTTTGAGAAACAAAACAAGAAGAAAATTGCTGCATATTATCTTGATGGTCACTGGTACTGTTATAACCCCGAGAAGAATAGCGTTGCGAACTGCCATGCTTTACAGCCATAATGCATTAGATTGAATATAAATTCTTATTTTGTTTCCCTTTACATATTATACAGGAAGCCATGTTGTTAAACGAGTCCGGCGGAGTTTGGTACACGGCTGCACGATAATTCATAATCCCCGAGCCGACGGCGCAAAGCGCCGTTCGAGGGTACTAATCCCCCCCGGCTATTTACACCCGGGGAAACGAAAGCATTAGCGAAGTCTAAAGTTCATCAATCATCGCGGGCGCTGACCAACGAAGGGCGATCTTGAGTGGGTGGTCATCCTTATCTCAAAAATATGGCAAGCAAGATTTTAATTTTAAAAGACATATATTTGGAAAATCGTTTCATATACAACAAGCTTGAAGCAATTTTGTTTGAAGGAATGAGAAGAATTGGTTTACTACGGGAAATCGGGAAATATACGGCAAGTTTGCTTTGAATATTTTTTAAATGTTTACGAATTTTGTTGCTTTAACTTTTACGTAATAAAAAACATGAACTATAGAAGCTCTAAGTTTCATAAATTACAGTTTAATTTGAGAAAAAATCTTAACATGTAAAGGCGAACAAATTGATTTGAAGACTGAACTGAAATTACCTAACAATTTTATTTTATTTGTATTAAACTTAACATCAGTTTTGTTAAGTAAAAATAGTTTATCGGCAAAATGTAGGTTTACTTGAATGAACATTTCAAAACATTTTACGAGCGTTTCAAGTTCAATTTTACATTAAATCAAAGCTCACAAAATGCAAAATAATATACCTACAGTATGTATTTCGGAAATTTATTGTTGTATAGTTAAGAGTACGAATCTTTCAACTATTTTGCAGTTTTGTACAAAATAATTATATGAAAATAAAAATTTAAGAATATCGTGTTGTCATGGCAACACTTGAGCGCGAGCCTGCGTTCAGTGCTGGTCATTTCTGAATACTTCATGTTTAGTGTATGGAAATATTGGCGAGGGGTTACTGCATGCATGTATTTCTAGTTATTGAATAATTATTTTTTAATTATTTGATATAATTAATTTTCAGCCCAAGATATAGGTTGCTGAACTTGTCCAGGCTGCTTTCCAAACGGTTTCGGCAAGTGCATTTCAACTGATTAAAATGAAATTTAAATTGTCAATACCCGTGCTTCAGCAGTGAACCACGCCTGAACCAGGCGGCGAACATTTTCATTCACAAACCTCCCTCGGGCATCGTGGCATTTAATCACTAATTTCCCTCATATCATGCTATTAGCTAATATAAGTAAAAATTCTTTATTTTTGCAAAGTTTCGGCCATTGTAGACTGTAGTATTGTAAAACAACAAGATTAATAAAAGCCTGACGACGGGAAGTAAAAATTCCCGAAACGTTGCAAAAATAAATCAATAACAATTTAAATCAAAATAGCAGTTTACTTGGTTTCAACACTACAATTTTCAATTAAAAATTACCAGTTCCTGTCCGGCGACAATAACTTTCCCCCCAGGACTGGTATGTTCAAACACGATATTCCCATTGTTTCCTGAACGAATATGAACACTTCCATCCTTGGTGAAGATTTTTGGGTCATTTTGTCCCCCGGAATAGAAACATAAAATCCTGTAAACAACCGTGCCAAAGTCACACAAAAGACATGCAGGAATTAATTGTTTTGTGAGAAAAAAATCTTTATATTGGATAGTCCTATTAATTTTAAACTGTTCTGCCTATAGGTACAGTGTTATAACTAATTAATTATAAGCTCATGCGCAATTGACCAATAACGATTCAGCCTCAATATAGGGACACGGGCTTAGTAGGTATCTGATTGGTTGATCGATTATATCAAAAGCATCTGATCTGTCGATGGTCCCTTAATGATAGCGGTAGTGGAAATCTGAACTTCCGTATTATCGCTTACAAAGCCGACAATTTTTGTTATAAAATGTTAGAATTGTTTTGTTCAATATAATAAAACACCTATTGGTTCATCTTCGCCCAATATGACAAAATATTAAGTTCCCATGATGCCCTATAAACTATGCCACCAACATATCAGCGCGCTCTAAAAATACGATTCTATATATCTATGAGAACTATTCGATTCGGTCTGATTTCGTCAGTATTGAAACACTGCACGCGCGCCAAAACATGCGTTAAGGCATTATTTTTAAAATATTTCGGGATAATTACAGTGAATCAGATGTATATTCATGTGCACATGCATACTTTATTAATCTAAATGTCTTTACACTCAGGTACGTATACTATGAATATATGATTACATGTTTACGTGTTAGCAATACGTTACTGAATAATTAACAATTATAATTACACATTAAGTTATTACATCTCCTCCCCTATCAGTTAATAAGTTCTAACTCTAAAGTGTTCGTTTATTTTTTTTTTATAATGTTTTTAACTTATCTAACAATATCATGATGTTCGCATAGTGTTTCTGATATAGCACTTAATATTAAATCTCTATTTTATTCAACTAATTAATTACTTATCTATAATCCTTTAAGTGTGTCTCGAATGTTGATGTCTTCTTCCTTCTAGATCTTCGCAGTTCTCGTGGCTCTTCCTGTCTGATGGTTTCTGGTTGGCTATGGGTTTCTAATTCAACATTCAAGGGTTCTGGCTGGGTTGTAGTTGCGGTTATTTCGGTTGTTGGTGGAATTTGGGTTGCTGGTCTTCGTTGCTGTTCTTCTGGGTGATGCTTATTCATTCTTAGCAGTTTGAATCGTGATCTATCTCTACATTTCGTCTTCTCATCCTTCATCCTTCTGGCTGTTACCATCGAGCCTTTGATTTTGGTTATAACATAAATGTACGGTTCGTATGGGGTTTCTCCTTTATTCTTCTTTTCTCGTTTAACGATCACTGCGTCTCCGGTCTTCAATTCGTATTCCTTCGATCGATGTCGTTTATCATGATTTCTCTTTACTTTCTCTTTGTATTGCTGATCGTTACGTCTCACGGCGTCATCGTTTGGTGATGTTTCCGTGGGAAAATGGTCCAATTTCGTTCTAACTTGTCGGTTCATTAACAGCTGGTATGGTGTGGTTTTGGTTGCGGGGTGTGGTGTGCTTCGGTAGGCTTGAAGCATATCATATGTTGCTTCGTGAAAGTTGGTGTGATCTTGTTTTGAAATTGCGGCGACCTTGTTAATTAATTTGTTGAAGATTTCCACCTGCCCTTGTGCTTTTGGATGGTACGGCGTGACAGATTTATGGGTGAATCCCATTTCATCAGCAAGTTGCTTGAATTCACGTGAATTAAATGGTGGTCCATTGTCCGTTTGAACAACTTTTGAGACTCCGTGCGTTGCGAATACTTTCTTCAACCTCTCTCTCACCTGTGCAATTGCTATCGAGCGGGTGAATTCGACTTCTGGGTAGCGAGAAAATTGATCTGTAAGCACCATGGCATATTCTCCATTAGGAAACGGTCCGCAAAAGTCAAGTTCAACAACTTTCCATGGTTGTTGCGGGATCTTTGTCATTTTCGCCGGTCCAGTGTGGAACGTATTTGTTGCTATCTGACAGCTAAAGCAGGCTTGTACAATATTCTCGATCTGAATATTCATCGAGGGAAACCAATACTTGTTTCGGATTATTTCCTTCGTCTTGCTGCTGCCAAGATGGCCTTGCTTGTGCGCAACACTGATTATTTTCTTCCGCAGCGCGATGGGAGGGATGATCCTCTCACCTCGAAGTACTACTCCGTCTGCTTCATATATCTCCGTTTTAATATCGTAATATTGTTTCAAGTCCATGGCTGTGTTTTCCCAATTACCAATTCTGATTACCTGAATGAGTGCTTGTAACTCGTTGTCGTTGCTAGTTTCTTCACGTACCTTATCTAATACAACGGCATGTTCGGTTGCGATCACTGCTCTTACACGGTGTTCTAAATGTGTCTCTTCGATATCTGGTAGTGGGTGACGAGATAGGTAGACGGTCATGTTCGATTTCCCTGGTATGTGTATCATAACAAAATCTAAATCTTGTGTCTTCATCCTTAACCGTTCCAGTCTTGGTGGTAGTTTCGCATTTGGGCTATTGAAGATTGGTAATAACGGTTTATGATCCGTCGCTATCTGGAATTGTTGCGACCCTGCAAGGTACATTTGCAGTCGGTTTGTTGAGAATTCTACCGCAAGGGCTTCTCGTTCAATTTGGGCATACTTTCTTTCAGTCTCTGTCAGTGTTCTACTCACATAATGGAATGGTTTATACCCATGGGCTGTCTTTTGGAATAATCCGCCTCCGAGACCGACTGGACTTGCATCGCAGATAATAAGGGTCTTCCTTCCGGTGTGGCATGGTATGGTACGAGTACAGGTGCTCTTGTCATTGCATTTCTCAGATCATCGAACGCCATCTGTTGCTCTTGATTCCATTCAAAACGATGACCTTGTTTCGTTATCCGCCTAAGTGGTTCTTATCTGCTGGAGAAATTTTCGATGAATCGGGACAGATATGCCATCACTTGGATAAACGATACCAACTCTTCTTTACTTTTCGGTCTTTCCATTTCCTGGATGGCTCTGATCTTGTTACGACTTGGTCTCAGCCCTTCGCTGGTGAAGTAATGACCATGGAATTCTAGCGATGTCCGACCGAATTCACATTTCTCCTTTCGAAGCGTTATGTTGTGGATTGCGAGTCGTGCGAACAGTGTTTCCAAGTTCCGATTGTGTTCTTCCCAATCTTTACCTCCGACAATGATGTCGTCGCGGTTGTTTAAGACATGAGGTATGCCCGAGATTATCTTTGCGATCTCCGCATCAAAAAGATCTTCGCTGTTCTTGCCACCGAATGCAAGTCTTTTGTATCTATAGTTCCCCCAGGGCGTTGAGAATGTCATTATCTTTCTAGATTCTTCATCGAGCGCGAATTGATGGTATCCGTGGTTCAGGTCGATTTTACTGAAGACTGTGCAGTCCTTAAATTCGTTTACAAAGTCTTCGGTGATGGGTGATTGTACGTGCCTTGTGCGTGCCATAGACTGATTTAGAATTTGGAGATCGAGACTCACTCGGATGTCCTTAGGATTCTTCGCTTTCGGTTGTACCACACGAGGTGAACACCACTCGATTGCTTCTTGTTCGGGGACCTTCTCTATGATGTCACTTTCGACGAATTCGTTAATGCGCTGCTCCAGAGGCTCTAGTAAGTGATACGGCACCCGTCTTGGTTTCTGAGCTATCAATGTCGCATCCTCATTCATGGGTAAATGGATTTCAATAACTTCTCCGTCTCTTTCCGCCTTTCCTACTCCGTGGAATCTTCCTTCATACTTCCGAGGATTTCTTCAAGTTTTGGGTAGGTTGCGTCTGTTTTCTTTACTTTGTGTGTATCTTTTTTTCCAGGAGTTTTCTAAGTTTCCAGTCTCGTCGATGAGAACCATGCCTAAATTGGATAAGGTGGGTCTTCCGATCAGTGGCAAAGAATCCATTTTGCCCCTAATAACGATAATGCGTGTTCATGTCTGCCTCGTTTGGTTTCTGATGGTCACAGAACATTTTCCTAGTACCGGGATGTCTTGTAGAAGTGCTCGCAGCTTTGTTCTGGATTTCTTCAGCCGAATTTCAGATCTCGCTTTCTGGTGTCGATCAAATTGCTCTTGCATCCGATCCCGTGTCCGGTTCAATTTCTGTTGCCACATCATTGATCATTACTGTACACGATTTAGAAATTTTCTTGGCATTCAATCGAGTTGTTTGTCTGATTCGAAGGTGTTGGATGAAGTCTTCGTCGTTCGAGCTGTCACTAGAACTGATACTCGAGCTCTCCTCCCCCGTCCTCTCGACGTGTCGAATATTTGGTTTTCTGTGCTCTGGTTTATAGTTGCTTTGGTCGTCTGGCTTCGAGTATTGGCGGCTTTTGGTTTCTCTTCTCTCTGATTTATTGTCGCGACGTTGATATTGAGAATTCTCCCTTCGCTTGTTGAGTTCCCACCGGGACCTCGTATTGAACGCGATCTACAAACAATGGCGAAGTGGTTTTGTTTACCACACTTTCGACATTTCGCACCATATGCGGGACATTTTGCTTCGTCGTGCTTACGCCCACACCGTTGGCAGGAATCTTGTTTAGCATATTTCACTCTTTGGCTGCTTGATTTCTTTGGCTTGCAGTTGACCTTGCTCGGTGATTGCTGCTTCCTCGAGAATTTCTTGTAGTGTCCAGTTGTTGCGAATAGCTTTGACACGAATCGCATTGTTATGCATTGTTTTGATCAAGTGGTCGCGTATCGCATCGTTTTCGTCTGTATAGCTACATTTCTTGGCGATTTCTCTGATTCGGGCGTAGTAAGTCGCCATCAGTTCGTCGTCTTGTTGTACCAAATTTCCGAGTTTAAAACGAGCATAATCTTTATTCTCTCTCGGCAGAAAGTGCTGATCGAGCTTGTGAATTAAGCGAGTATATTCGTTTTGATTTCCTTCGAGTGCTGGGTCGGGTATGGAGTCGTCTAAGTCAGCGATTTCTTGACCGATCCGTATATAATAAGTCCGTCTTTCTTTAGTTGTGGGTCTTCGATACCGAAAAATCTGAATTGTCGCTCGATATTCTGCTTCCATTTGGCCCAACGAACGGCTGTATCGTTGCTGTCTCTCGTCAACTGAAATGGGCCGATATTTAAGTGTCGATTTATTATGGTCACGGCTGCATTTTGTGTTGCTCCAACAGCGCTTGTACTTGACTGTGCTTCAGCGATTTCTCCGTGGTCCATATTCTTGTTCATTGCACTTTATTCTCGTTATTTTTTTGAATCAAATACACTGAAATTTCGATTTATCCTCGTCGCCAATGTTGTGCTGTGCGCATGCATGCTTTATTAATCTAAATGTCTTTACACTCAGGTACTATGAATATATGATTACATGTTTACGTGTTAGCAATACGTTACTGAATAATTAACAATTATAATTACACATTAAGTTATTACAGCATCAATATCCGTTTAATTGGATCATTGCCTATACTATCCAAGTACGAATTCGGACCAACAATTATCTGCAGTTTGAAAAAATATTTTTCATATAGTATAAACCCTTTCCGAATTTGTTTGTTGCACAAAAATCATGAATTTGAACTCGAGACTGAAAAGGTTATCTAACTTATCCCATTTAGGTTAATAGTGAATGCATTGTAAACTCGAGCTCGCGACCTTGTGTGTACTGAAGCGAAGTCCGAAAGAGTTCATTTGCATGCCCTAACAGACAAATCCTGGCAACTAACAGATCAGAAAATCCGCCGAAAACACTAGAGCAATTTATACGAGCGAAAGTATTTAAAACCGCCGCCTAAATTAATCTGCAGCTGCAATGAGTCGCGACTCGCGAACGACTCGTATAAACAGATAATTTGCAATAAGCCGCGGCTTCTTTAGGCCTATCAGCTATATAGCTTTCAACCCTGGGCTCTGTCTAGCCACGTCTTACGAGTAAATTGACTGTTTATACAAGTTGTCCCCGATCCTATAAGAGGCCTCGTTCTGGAAGACTGGGAATACAATTAGCATGACCAGAATTTAACGAGCTGTCGCAATTTATTCCGTGATCAGCAGGCGAATAATTCAGAGGCTTTATTAAAAGAAAAAATGTGACCTTCCAAATTCTACTTTGCCTCGATATCTTTATAGTCAAAAACTTAGTTCATATTAGAGAGGTTAAGTTTCGGTGTACGGGTACGAGTAGTGTCATCTTGTTTTACTGATGTCTGTAATTCGATCATACTTTTTCTGTTTTCTTTCAATAGACAATGATAAAATGCGAAAAATGTGCACCTTAATTACGAGTAAAGCTACATACAGTACAGACATCGACGAAAATATTGCTAACCAAAATCATGCTACCCGTACACGTACACCGAAACTGGGGTATCTTAACCTCTCTATTAACCTAAATAGGCATGTGTAGAGTTATAGTTGCAATGAATTTTCTCTCTTGGTCGGTGAAGGTCAAAAACGCAATGCCCCCAAGTGCGGTCCATGCAATAAAGCCTAAACTAACATGTCTAGCATTACAAATATACTGTATACATCATGTTTAATCTAATTTTACGAGTAAACATGCGGCGGCAACCGTAACTTTTTGCAACTTTGTTTGTTTGTGATTATAATATAAAATTAATAAAGCATAGTCCAACCAATGTTGACTTTTAAAACTTCACTTTCCAAATTTAAATTTAATCATAGTTGTAGACGAACTCGTACCTGTCAACAGTCTCTCAAATTGGCACATCATGTATAATAAGCCAAAGGGCTATAAATATATAAAAGTTTAGGTTTTTGTCGAGGGTGACAGGTCGAGTCTCGAGGGTCCAATGTCGAGGGTCGAGGGTAAAAAGTCGAGAGTTACACTATATAAAAAAGTCGAGGGTCATATAAAAAAGTCGAGGGTCATAATATATAAAAAGTTGAGCGTCGACATTGGACCCTCGACACCCAACCTCCCACCCTCGACAAAAACCTAAGCTCTAAATCTATTTAACCCCTTGAATTCTCACTTATTCAACACACCCTACACTGTAGCCTGCGTGAGCCTGCCACGCAGGCCACCTATGCTGTGACATCACGAACATTCTTAGATAGGTTCAGATGAAACAAGTTTAGACTCGTCCAAAATTCATTTAGTTTATCTTTAAGCATGTTGATATTACAATTCATGCAATGAAAACATTAGTGGCTTTTCTCCGTCAAATTTGGAATTCTGCTGTGCATGCTATGAGTTGATCCTTCCATAAAGTTTGGATAAAATGTGACAATTTCTGTCAATAATCACTAATAACTTTTAAAAACAGTCAACTTGAATTCAAATGCTTTGCCTTTGACTTTGAGTCAAACTTGATGACGTAATTTTAATAATATGTAGGGTCGGTGGAGCAGTCTTTACGCTCTCTCTATGGACTCATGTGAAGAGAGTGTCAAAGCGTGGTTTCCTCTCCGGGAAAGTTGACAGGGTGGATTAGGATAAACAGTTAGGAAAATAATATCACATTTAATAAGTTCTGGGTAGGTTTGCATGGCGATAAAACATGTAATATTTTGTTTGTGGAAACACCACGCAAATTATTACTGCAAAGCTTTCGATGCATATAAGCCCGGATCTTAATCAGTAATAGCACTGATGAAGATCCGGGCTTACAGATCATAGATATCTTATATACACAAGATAGTGCATCTAATTATTCTGCAATTCAAAAATTGAAGCTGTGATTGCAGTCTCAGGTCGTTCCCATGAAATGAGGAGATTCGTATATGTTTTCTAATTCTTAAACAGGGAACTTAAACATTAAGTTAACCCTATGTCAAATACGTTTTTAATCTATTCAAATGATGAAAGTTAATGTTGTTTTTAAGTACTGTTTAATAAACGAGCAGGAGTGTTTTATTATGTTTAAAGACACGAGCGCGCAGCGCGAGTGACTTTAGACCTAATAAAACACGACCTGCGAGTTTATTAAACGGCTTCAAACACGACTACAAATTCAATAGATATACCGCCTTATTAGTATTCTTTATATAAAAAATACTAATGAGGACACGACAACAATAGATACTGCCTTGTTAGTATTCTTTATATAAAGAATACTAATTAGGAGTGTTTTATCAGGTTTAAAGCCACTGCACGTGACATATTATGGTTGACACGATTTGCCAATAAGCTTATGAATTATTAATGAGTGTTTGAAGCATTTATTAGCAAGTGGGAACGACCAACATGGCCGCCATCTATTCAGATGGGGGTAACCGCTGGAATATTCTTGGCTTCAATTTTACTAAAAGAGATGCACTATATAGTGTGTATAAGATATCTATGTTACGGATGGAAACCTTTGCAGTAATAAATTTAGTAATTTACGTGGTGTTTCCACAAACAAAAGTATTATAAATATCACAATTGTTATCTGTAGTCTAGAACTAGGCTAAGTAGGTAATATAAGTAAGCGGCACTTGATATGTAATCGGTTACTGAAAAAATTCCTAAATAATGTATAATCTATAATCTATTAATCGGTGGCTGAAAAGATGCCTAAATAATGTTTAATCTATTTCAAATAGATTATACATTGAACTATTTCAATGTTTATTAGCCTTAATTTTGTATATTTGTTCACACAATTCAACGTGCAACGAAAATTACGAAATTCAACAGAATTATACGTCTACTATTATTTTCAAACTAAGATTTTGCGGTTGTAAGTGTTCCAAATTTACTTGACGAAGGTCTATGATCAGTATTGGTGCGCGCTTCTCATTCATCGAGACATATGATATAATTTTAGTCCATACTAGTCAGTACTGGTGCGCAATTCTCATTCACAGAGACATACGATATAATTTTGGAGCAAAGACCAATTATAAAATAAAAGTCAAACTCACACACGCCATTTCGTGTTTGAAGAATCGTCGAAAAAGTAAGAAATGTGTACAAAAATATAATAGCACAATCCATATCGTTAAGAGTTCGATACGTTCAGAAGGATGTCTAATTAATAGGTATTGCGTACCAAGATATTTCCTTTGATCCACCGCGGTCATTAATCTGCTTGAGGGTGCCTAAATAAGAGTTCAAGACTTCAAGCTAAACGCACCGGGGGCCGGTTTAGTATGACACGATATTTAACTGCATGCGCATGCAATACTTGAAACAGAATGGGGAGAATGGACAGTCTGTCGTAGTTTCACCAAGGCCGTTGCGAAGTGTTGAAGTATGATGCGATATAGGGTATCCGATTACTTGCTGTGCTGAGTGGTTATATTACTACCTGAAATAAACAAGCAGAACCTCGACGTTTCGAGCGAAGGCCCTTCGTTCGAAACGTCGAGTTTCTGCTTGTTTATTTCAGGTAGTAATATAACCATGCACTCAGCACAGCAATTTCACATTATATTGGTACTATACCCACACTGGTACAGACAGTTTTAGTATATATCAGATCACTTCTCTGTGGTGGATAGTTGTAATAACGTACCTTTCAATCAATTCAATGCACTAAAAATCAAAGTAATACCAGTCAGGTTTCTGGTTGTAAGAAAATACGAGAATCTTGGCGTCGAACTAATTCGCCGCACTCGATACGTCTCTGAGATCACGTGTTGGGCTTGTTGCTTATTACATGATGCACGCATGACCTACGGGACGATTCCACTAGTTTTACACACCTGATACGGGTTGGTACTTGTGGGTTGCCGATCCAGGTGGTCGGCGTGGACAGAATGAGATCAGATGCATGTCTAGAAACGTGGGATTTGGTATCGTCATAGGTTGCTGCTTTGGTATTGTGTTCTCTTAGTCATCACGTCTGGTGCATGAGACGAACCGAAATTGCATATTCAGGTGGAATTAAAACCCTAAAGGCTTACACAAATTTTTGCATGTTTATACATCATTCTGTTATCTGCCAGTCACTGGGGTTGGATAAGCAGAGAACCTCACTGGAAAACAAAGATGCTTTGCTCAGTTTGCTGTACATTTCTTTAGTCGCTAGCCTTTTGTGGGGGAGATTTCATCTGTATATAGCTTGGTGCTACGTGAGATTTAAAGGCACAGTTCTTACATTTTGAATGATGGTTTTAATTGAAAAACTAACTAGAAAAATCAACTAAAGTGGCACTGTCATCAAAATTTTTATTTTCTTAAACGAGAATGCTCTTAAAACTGTATAGAAACTTGTTTTGAAGATTTTTGTTCCCATGTTTAGTTCTTGAGATATATCATTTTGTTTGTAACTATGTGACGTCATTTACTCAATTACATATATAATAAGGTATCAGTAATTGTTGTGTATTTTTGCTATTTTTTATCAAAATCTTTCGAAAGATGCGGCGTGTTTGTTGACTTAACCTACATCATTAAGCATACTGTTTTTTTTAAACAAATCCATCAAAAATAGCAAAGATACACAACAATTACTGATATCTCATTATATATGTAATTGAGTAAATGACGTCACATGGTTACAAACAAAATGAAATATCTCAAGAACTAAGAATGGGAACAAAACTCTTCAAAACAAGTTATTATACAGTTTTAAGGTGGCTCCCTACAGTTCTCTAAAATTCTAGGTATTTTGAGTAACGTTCGCTTTCAACCGATTTTATATTAAATATACTTAAGACAGGGCAATATGATTGCTTTGTGCTGTGTGCAGAATCTGTGTGCTGTCCATTTATGAACAAATTAAAACAGTGTTCGTATTGCCATGGCAACCATGACGTTTAATCATTTGCACTTTTATTGTCTAATTTCACAATAAATTGACAATATCTACATTTTCCTTCTGTGAATTTTTCTGAAATTTGTTTTGCAGATTTATGGTCCATAAAGGAAAAACATATCAAAATTTGAAGGGAGGTTTACAAATAAGTTTTCGAGATCGACGAGATATTCGTGAATGACGGTTACAGAAAAAGTTATTTGTGGAATTTCTTAAAATTTGAAATGTTGTACCACTCGTCTTGTATAATAAAAATACAAATTTAAAAAAAATTTCACCTAAGAAAACACGAGAAAAGCATCGCTAAAATCGGCGAGGCCAGCATGAAAAAAATCGACTCGACATGAGCATGATCTGCGCATGCGTGTAAATTGTAGCGTGTGATTTATAGTGATTTTAAGTTTTTGGCTTACAATACATACGAAAACAGATATTTCTGACTTGTTTGACATAAAAATAAAATATTAATCTTGAAAATACTAATAATAAAAACACTATTACGCATTGTATTAAATCCAGTGTTTCTTTACAATTTGTTTTTGTTGTTAATTAAAATCGGTGTGAAAACTTTTCAAAACATCGAACTACAAGTTTAACTTTTCATATAAAACAACTCATAACTGTTTTATTGGATTTAGCAGATAAAACGATACCTGCGAATTGAATTGATTGACAGGACTTACATAAGTTTATGCGACAGTTCACTATTGTTCAAGAGTTAATAGAAGACCGTATCATTTCCGTTTGACAGTTCGCAACACAACAGTTGAAAATTTTGAACATTATGAAAGACAATGCTGAACGTAAAACGTAAAAACACACTAAAAGATAGGTTAAACTGGTTAATAACATACGTACTATTCGAATTCAGAAAAAATTAGGATTATAATGAAAAGCTGGAGCTTTCTTTGTAGATAAAAACGCCAAAAAACTTCCCGCGGCTTGTTTCAATATTTTTGCCGAACCGGCTCGAACAGTGAACACAACGATTCCACGCGCAGGTCGCGAGGATGAAGTTTGATCTATACTAGAAATACATGCATGCAGCAACCACTCGCCTATATTTTCCCAACATTGGCTTACATGAAGTACTGTATTAGTAATTGATCAACACTGAACGCAGGCTCGCGTTTACGTCAGTGTTGTCATGGCAACACGACAATCTTAAATTTTATATTTTTTTGAACAAGTCGCCAAAAATAGTTGAAAGATTATTGCTTTTAATTATATAACAATCAATTTCCGAATTATGTACTGTAGGTATGTTATTTTGCATTTTGTGAGCTTTGATTTAATGTAAAATTTAAACTGAATCGCTTCGTAAAATGTTTTGAAATGTTCATTTTAATAACTAAACTGCTTTTGTCGTCTTTGCCGGTGAACTGTTTTTAATACTTAATAAGTTCAAGTTGTGGAGTAATTTCAGTTAGGTCTTCAAATTAATTTGTTCTCCTTTACGTTTTACCTTTTTTTCTTGAATTAAACAGGGTAATTTAAGGTAGGAAACTTACAGCTTGACTGAGAAGGAAAGCTGCATGTACTTTTAATACGCAAGAAATTATTAAAAGCAACAAAATTCATAAACATTAAACATTCAAAGCAAACTTGCACTATATTTCACGATTCCCATAGTAAATCAATTCTTCTCATTTCTTCAACAAAAATTGCTTCAAAGACAAAGCTCATTGTGTGAAACGTGATTTTCCAAATATATGCTTTTGAAAATTGAAATCTTGCTTATCCCACTCCTAGCAAGCAGCCATATTTTTGAGATCAGTGAGGAGGTCCACCCATGAACCATAGTCTGGCGCCAGCGATAATTGATGAACTTTAGACTTCGCTAATGCTTTCCTTTCTCCGGGAGTAAATAGCCGGGAGGAATTAGTACCCTCGCAGGGCGCTTCGCGCCGTCGGCTCGGGGATAAAATTGTATTTTAAACTGTATTAACTGTAGAGAGCAACCTTAAGAGCATTTTCGTTTAAGAAAATAAAAATTTTGATGACAGTGCCTCTTTAAGCATAATTCAAGATCAGTGATTTCAATGTTTTGAACATATTTTAACATATTCAGTTTAATGTTTAAAAACATTGACGTTCACTGGTCTTGAATTATGCTTAGTTGATTTTCCTAGTTACTTTTTTTTCAATTAAAAGGGTTGTAATATGCGCCTTGAAAACCATCATTGAAAAGGCTGAACTGTGCCTTTAAAGAGCGTAACGTAACGACACGTATCAAACCAAATTTTAAATTTCAAAATTGAGTGAATGTTGCTACTTCCGTAGTACGCTAAAAAGTTGGCTTGCGAGGAAATTTCTATTTTGATACGTGAATCAACCGGAAGTATGTAAATTTGAAAACACATCTTCAAGCTGCGCATGCTCACCGGTACGTTACGTACCTGAGTCACTTCCAAAAGTTCGTCACATAGACATCGTCGCCAACCACACTGATTAATCTTCGCTGACACCAGTCGACACAAGGTCGGAGAACGACATGGATCAGTCAATAGGGAGATTACGCATGTAATACGGCAGCATCAGGACGACGGCGGTCAATACAATATCATTAACCTTATAGCACAAAAGAAATGAATAATTAAAAGTATATCTGGAGTTTGAGACGTCGTCCATGCTCTGTTGACGATGGCAAAATGCATATTTTCACGTCTTGTAAAGTAAGCTAGCATTTCAAGTCGTGGCAGGCGATTTTTCTAACAGCGTTGATCAAAATTGCTCTGAAGGTTTTAGCTCTGTTTTACTCGTTCTAAACTGTATTAAATTCAGAAGAAAGTAAATACAGGACAATATTTCATACAATCATTTATTTCAAAAAGTTTGTTTAGCCGTCGTCCTGACGCCGCCGTCGTACATGCGTAAACTCCCTAATGTCTCCTATTGCTGACCACCAACATTGGCATGGCTTGTGGATTGAAAATTCATGTTTTTAAGTTGGAATAGACAACTTCCATTATAGACTAATTTTAAAACTAAGCAAGGAGATACAAATCACCACAGCTAGAACGAGCATACTAAAATTAGTAAAATTGCAAAGTTTGGTTGCGAAATGTTGTACAATGCGGAAAATATAACCTTGCAAAGTTTGCAAATTTTGTATACTTTTGCATTGCGTGCGGAAATTCTTACCACATTTGGGCCGAAAATGGTAGGAATTTCCGGACGCAATACAGAAGTATACAAAATTTAAGAAATTTGCAATGCTATGTATTTTCCGCATTCAGTTACAACATTTCGTAAGCAAACTTTGCAATTTTACTAATTTTAGTAGATTTATTTGTATCTCCTTGCCTGGTTTTAAAATTAGTCTGTATAATGGGAATTGGCTATTGTTACTACTACGCCGAGAGAAAAGTACGCTTCGATTCAGAGAAGCTTGGAACCCGCTGGATACATTGTACATGCGTTGACTATATTTTTTAGATCTCATTCCGCCGTTTGTTGCGTTATTTCCTGATCGATTTGTTATAGAACTTGAACGAAATTAAATCATGAACACTTGCTATAGGCCTTCGTACGATTTATACTGACTATACTGCAGAGTGTATAAAGAACAGACATTTCAATTTTTTTGTGTGCGCGAAAATGGACTTTAGTGGCTATACAGTCCACGCAATTAGTTCGGTACGAGGTAAAACCGAGGCACAGGTTATTTTTCATCCTAGCCTAACATCGGGGCCTCCCAGAAGGGGGGGATGGGGCAGTTTGCCTGGTCCCAGTTAAAGGGAGGCCCAAAATTTGCAAATAGGGGGCCTCAAAAGGTGTAATTAATTTTTATATAAGTTATGGTATTTAGACCTTAATTGTACTGGTATTGGTCCGAAAAATGTGTTTTGCCCGTTATTTTACAGGTATTTTTCATTAATGGTTTCTTATATCTTCAGTGGAGTCTGCAAAGTAGACCATGCCGTGAAACATTGTATATTACAGGCGCGCGCATATAATGCGTGTGCTGTTTTGTGTCTTTTCTGTTATGTCAATCCTTTGGAGAGTCCCCCCACCCCCTACACGCCACAGAAAATAGTACTTTTACTTTTTACTTCAAGTATTTTTTAAGGATATGTACTTTTTACTTAAGTACGTTTTGCTTCCAGTACTTTTTACTCTTATTTAGGTCGTTTTATTACTGGTTACTTCTACTTTTACTAAAGTACGTATTCAAAGTAATTTAGGCATCCCTGTTTGAACTAGAAAGATAACAAGATGCTATTTGGTTTTATTTTACAACTGTCGCATTATATTTGCGTTTGCGCATTTTGCTGAAACTGTAGTTGTTTATGGTGGCATATATAACTTTCAAGAAAGTCAAGAAACATTCAAGAAAGTCAAGAAACGAAATAACATTCAAGAAAGTCAAGAAACGTTTGTAGAAAAAAATCATACGGTGTGCGGACTATTTTCGATTCGACAAACCGCCCTATCGATTTTCTAAAGTCGTTAATTCTTTTTGGATTTTTTTATTAATTTGGTTAGGGTTAGGGTTAGGGTTAGAGTTAGGGTTAGGGTTGTGGCTATAGTTAGGGGTTAGAGTAGGGGTAAGGTTTGGGTTAGTTACATAACAATTTAACACCTCTTCCATCTTCCGAAAATGACGTCAGGTCAGTTTGCTGGATAGAAAATAGTGCTATTTTACCATGTTGGCGACTATGTTTTTATCTACGCATTACCAGGCCAATATAATATGCGTTAAAATGCGTTACACGAAGTGTAACCGAGATACGCCACGAGCCTGCAGTAAACACAATATTTTTGCTTCCTAAATGTTTGGAGTTCCTTCAAAGACAAGGAGATATTATGCCTTGAATGTATAAAGAAATAATAATGTGTATTTGTATATATAAAAATAATAAATAAGTATTTTATATTATATATAGCCTATATATATATATATATATATATATTCAAAGACAAGGAGATATTATGCCTTGAATGTATAAAGAAATAATAATGTGTATTTGTATATATAAAAATAATAAATAAGTATTTTATATTATATATAGCCTATATATATATATATATATATATATATATATATATATATATATATATATATATATTGATAGTATTATAACTATAAATTTTACATAATAATTATGTGTTAACACTGTTTTTCACTAGATGATAAAAGGCAAATCAAGAGTTCGTTGGTAGTAAAACAAAGCACATTTGCCATGAAATCGCACATATGGACCAAGTGACCAATTCCATGAAAAGTTCAGTGAAAGATATTTTTGTAAAAATACAGTCCAACCAGTCTATTTTCCTTTCAAAAGTTTCATAATGAAGAGTTCTTAAAAAAAAAGTGCGATTGGAAGGGATATATTTGTAGCAACAAGCCATAAACACGTTCTACGATAGGGTTGCATATTCTATTTAGCCTAATTTTTAGATAAATGCCTACATATCAGCTCATATCGTCAAAAAACGGGCATAATTTGTTTCCGTCTTGCAGAATCAAGCTAATTTATTAAAAATAGTCCAGAAAAATATCAATTCTGGACCTATTGCAGGGAAATGATCAAATCTGTCCAAATGGGATAGATCCAATGCAATTGCAAAACATTTATGAATGAGTAATTGGAGAAGTGGTTTTGAATGCGTTCAACAGCACTCGTTTTTGAATATATCGAAAACCGCCTAACATAACATAAAAAAACCTAAACAGTAAATACACACTTTAACTTGACAACAGATTAAAAAAAACTTTATTTACCCACTTTATTAAGATACATTATATACAATAAAGGCAATAATATACAAGGAATCTATGGTACGAATATGCTATAATTTACAATAGTTTTGGTTAAGATAGCATCAGCTAAGGAAAATGGAAATCAATTTACCGATTTTAGCGCTAATGAAAATGGTTTTGGATGCATCCAAAACCAATCCCTAGACAAATGCAAACAAATTAGGCAATTCATAGATAATTTACAATAGTTTTGGTTAAGATAGCATCAGCTAAGGAAAATGGAAATCAATTTACCGATTTTAGCGCTAATGAAAATGGTTTTGGATGCATCCAAAACCAATCCCTAGACAAATGCAAACAAATTAGGCAATTCATAGCTCATGAGAATGGTTTTGGATGCGTCCAAAACCAAACCTATAGGAAAATGCAAATCAATTTAAATGGTTTTGGATACATCCAAAACCAATCCCTAGACAAATGCAAACAAATTAGGCAATGTATAGCTCATGAGAATGGTTTTGGACGCGTCCAATACCAACCCTGTAGGAAAATGCAAATCAATTTGCTGATATGTCAAAAGCTATCCTGAAGAAATGCCAACCAATTCGCTGATTTTAGCAAAAATTCTCCAGACAAATGAAAACAAATCAGCCAATTTTAGTGCGTTTGGAAATGGTTTTAGATGCATCCAAAACCAATCTCTAAACAAGTGCAAACAAATTGGCCAATTTATAGCTCATGAGAATGGTTTTCTGATATGTCAAAAGCTATCCTGGAGAAATGCCAACCAATTCGCTGATTTTAGCAAAAATTCTCCAGACAAATGAAAACAAATCAGCCAATTTTAGTGCGTTTGGAAATGGTTTTAGATGCATCCAAAACCAATCTCTAAACAAGTGCAAACAAATTGGCCAACCCACTTTAGCGCTAGTATTTTAGTGCGTTTGGAAATGGTTTTAGATGCATCCAAAACCAATCTCTAAACAAGTGCAAACAAATTGGCCAATTTATAGCTCATGAGAATGGTTTTGGACGCGTCCAAAACCAACCCTGCAGGAAAATGCAAATCAATTTACCCCACTTTAGCGCTAGTAAAAATGGTTTTGGATGCATCTAAAACCAATCTCTAGACAAATGCAAACAAATTAGCCAATTTATAGCTCATGAGAATGGTGTCGGACGCGTCCATATGTCCAAAGCTATCCTGGAGAAATGCCAACCAATTCGCTGATTTTAGCAAATAATCCCCAGACAAATGAAAACAAATCAGCCGATTTTAGTGCTTTTGAAAATGGTAGGAATTCTCTGGTAGGAATTGAATCTACGGCCTTGCGATTTCGGTGCAGCGCTCTAAACAACTGAGCTACAGAGGCCGGCTAGCGCTGTTGAGCTGTAACCATAAATTCATGTATATATAGGTAATCGGGTGTGCTGGTTGTGAAAATGTAGCGCAAGGTCTTCTGGTAGGAATTGAACCTCTGCAATTCCAGTGCGGTGCTCTAACCAACAGAGTTACGGAGGCCAGCTGTTAAGCTGTAACCGTAAGTTCATGTATATATAGGTGATCGGGTGTACGGGTTGTGATAAGGTGGACTTCAATTATCTGGTTATTGGCACTTCGCAACAGCTGGCCTCTGTAGCTCAGTTGGTTAGAGTGCTGCACCGGAATCGCAGGGCCGTTGGTTCAATTCCTACCAGAGGATCTTGTTCTACATTTTATGCAGTCATTCCTGGTCAGGTCTTGAAGTGTATATATACTCACTTGGATTACACACCCTAAAAACAACATTCTGATATTAATTCCACCAAGTGAAGTGCAAGAAACCAGATCATTGAAGTCCACCTTATCACAACCTGCACACCCGATCACCTATATATCCATGAACTTACAGTTACAGCTAAACAGCTGGCCTCTGTAGTCTGTAGCTCAGTTGGTTAGAGCGCTGCACTGGAAT